>JAOVVB010000031.1:2038441-2050747 GCA_028570985.1 Heterobranchus longifilis | reverse complement strand
ATGCTTTACTGCTTGTCATGTTTGTAAAGAGTGGAAATTTCCTGTTAGATTTTTTTTTTCTTTTGTCTTCCTGAGCGTTGTGTGTAACCTGTGGATACTCTAGCGTGTGAAAATTCGAGGCAAAGTCACTGAGATTGCAGTCGTTCTTGATACTGATGTTTGATGTGAACATTATCCCGAAGCTCTTGATCTGAACAACGTGCTGCTGACATCTGACTGGCTGATTGGATAACTGCACAGTGAGAATACGTATAGGTGTTTACTGAGTGTTGTTATTGTTTAATATGTTAATTATTCATTAATAATTACTTTAATTGGCTCGTTGTCTAATAAATCAGAAACAATGACTATTTTTCCTTTTTTATATTCAACACAACACATTTAACCTTTATTGATTATAAAAAATATGACAATGCTTCCTAAAACATATTACTATAATATTACTATGTTAATATTAAAACTATAACACAAATCTAGTCTTAAACATTATTCTTATTGTTACATGTTTATTCCAGTAAAGTAATTGAGATGGTGGTGCATCTATATTTGTCTCCTTTAAGGATGTGTATGACTAAAACGCTTTGATTTTGTAATAATTTTTTCTTATTTATATCCTGATCTTTTATAAAACATTTTGTCTGCTAACAGACTCTTTTTTTTTTTTAGCATGAATCCCACATTGTTTACCACATTTCAGTGAGGGCCATGATGTTAAAAACATCACTTTTTAAAATTGAACTAGAAATAAAATGTAATAAAATAAATAAAAATGTTGGATGTTTTGCAGGTAAACAGCCAAAACAGATCATCCATCAGAAACAACAGAATAAACATTGTAATTAATAAATGTATTATGGAATTATGTACAATATAAAACAAATAAAGTATAATTTAATATTTGATACCGTATTTTAAATTAAGGCAGCAAATAAGTAAAAAAAAAAAAAAAACGTAAAATGTAAAAATAAAACATAATAAACATATAAAAAAAAACAAAGGGGAAAAAAAGTAAACAAAAACAATAATAATAATAATAATAATAATAATAATAATAATAATAAACCAAGGCTGTTTACTCCTGCACAGTTATCGACCTGCTCACAACCCGTTTCCAGATCCTCCTATACTGTAGCTCTACATTTATATTTTATTCTTCTTTCGTTGAGACTCATCGGATCGAATGGCGGTGCTTGTGTAACGCTTCCTTGTCTAAGTGAACTTCTTGAATCGGATTTATTCAGATCCTCCTACACAGTGACCCGGAGCAGCATCGACGCCTCCCACACGAAGCTCATGGAGAGCGTTGATCAACGGCAGCGTTATTAACGGCCACTCAGTCTACAACGACGGCCTGATAAAGGGCCAGAAAACACGGGGCAACATACAGACAGGAAAAATTATACCGCTTTAAAAATATAACACAAGACTTTAGTTATTTATGTCCTCGGTATATAATAAAAAGACATAGGAAGCTAGCGAAGTTCACTTAGGGAAAATGAATAGGAAAGACAGAAAAAAAAAAGATGTGTTAAGAAATATGTTATTAATAAATTATCATTAAAGGCAACAAATAAATGCAATGTATATAAATATAATAAAAATACATGTATATAAAATGTTTTATAATTGTATATATATTCACATTAATTTAACATGCCTGATATAGTACGTCCTGTATAGTACACGCCTGATATGGTCCACACCGGGACTTTTGAGTCAGGATCCTGGTTCGAGGACATACTGTACGGCCTGGTTTAAAACGTTTGCACCATTTGCAGTTTGTTTTACTGAGAGTCTCATCGCCGACTTTACGCCGTAAAGTCTCCGATAAAGACCTCCAAAAGTGTCAACCATGTGTACTCTTTTATTCCTTAGAAATTTCACTTGGGACTTGTAATGGCTTTCTTTTTCTTGGTTGCTTCTCTGAATAATGCTCTCCTTGCCCGGCCTGTCAGTTTAGGTGGACGGCCATGTCTTGCTAGGTGTCTTCAGATGATGGATTGAACAGCGCTCCGTAAGATGGGATTTTTTACTAATTTTACTAATTAGGTGACTCCTGATGGCATTTTTCAGATTTTAGTTTGAGGATCAGAGTAATGGGGGGCTGAAGACAAATGCACCCCACTCTTTTCAGATTTTTATTTGTCTCAAAATTTTTGGAAACCATTTATCATTTTCCTTCCGCCTTTACAGTTATGTGCCAGTTTGTGTTGGTCCGTCACATAAAATCTCATTAAATATTTTAAAATACTAAAATAAAGAAGATTTTTCTCTAAAAGGCACTGTATTATATACAATAAAATGATATATTTTCCAAAATGCCATGCTATATTATTTGACATTCATTTTAAAATGGCGTCCTATTGAATATTATAATTATTATGTTTATTATGTATTAGAGTACATCATGTTCATTAAACACTTTTAAATAAATAGTGAATAGTAAAAACTTGTAAAACAAATACATAAGTTCTTGTGTCAAACAGTTTCTCTTGGAATGGTTATGTCTAATAAGATAATTGTGATATTAATATTAAAATAAAAATAATTATATTACATTAAATTCTTAATTTGGGGGATGGGATGTATCACTTTAGGCATAATTTATTTGATGAAGGATTGGAAAATGTAAAAAAAAAAAATAATAATCACACACATCATTTTTGGATGAAGTATGCAGTGTTCTTCGTGCTTGCTCTACATTTAGGAACACTTTTATTACTGAAGCTCAGTCATAGAACAGCAGCGCTGCAAACTAAATAAACCAGAAAAAAAGCACAAAGGGTTCGTGACCACGTCGTCCTTTTATTAGGACATAAACAGATTAACGCGGGACTATTAGCCCGAGCTAAAACACAGCCAGTATGTTTGATAATACGCCTTTATTTTTTCTTTGCAGAAAACCATTTTCTCTGTGAAGTAACAGCGCAATAGGTATCCAAAGGCTTTGTGGTTAATTACTCTACAAGTGACCCTTTTTTTCCCAATGCTTTCACACAAAGCTCTGGGGAGAAACCGTCGCACGAGATGTTGGCTAGCAATGGCTAATGGCTTCGTCGACAATAAAGGAGCTTCCCAAATGGATACTGCACCTCCATCAATCTTGCAGCCTGTTTTCTTTTTTCCCTGTGAAATTGGGACACAACAAATCCATATTTGAAGGAGGCTCCATCAAAGCCACCGCTGGAGACTCAAACAACCCCTTTGGAAAGCACAGCACGAGCGTCGATATTTACAAAAGGATTGCGACGTTTGAGAACAGGATAAAGTTTTGGATTTTAACAGGCCTGAGAGACGGCCTGTTTTCACTTCTGAAACTTGACGCTGAAAAACCTGCGGGTATTAAATTAGAAATAATACGGTGTGTTTGCTGAAACTCAAGCCTCAGACTGACACCAAAAAAAAAAAAAAAAAATAATTTTTTAACTAAAACAATAAATTCTCATTTATCAAGAAGTCAAGTTTGATCTCTAAGAGCTCTTTATGGTGCATTCACTCTAGAGTCGCTGCACTGATGATCCTTTGCATTTTGTAATTTGTCGATTATAGCCACCAGATGCAAAGATTTGCTAAAATAAATAGGCTGAAAAGTACTTTGTTGAAGATTTTCTCTGAATTTTCTATTCATAATGCTATATAAAGAATTATAAAAGGGGTGTTCAAGTCAACCTGGGGATTTAGATTATGCAGAATAACAGAACACCATTCTGAGAGTAAATAAAAACTCTTTATTTCTCTATATAATCCCCGGCTACACTAAAGCACTTATCTCAGTGTTTCACTAGTGCTTGGATACCATGAAGGTAGAAAGTTTTCTCAGTACGCCAGAGCCATGATCAGACTGCCTGCTTCACGTCTGAAACGCCGGCCTCCCAGGAACTCCTTAAATGGCCCAATCATGTGGAAATGTCTTGGAGCGAGGTCAGGACTACTTTATACGGGGGATGCAGCAGTAACTCCCAGCCGGGTTCCTGTAATGTGCAAGTGGTGGGTAGTATGAGGTTGTGCATTGTTCTGCAACAATGCACACAATTGTGTGATCAAAGCACATTATGCACGCCCCAAGTTGACACCATAGGGTAGAAAGTCCACAAGAATGATGCCAGGTTTCCAGCACACATACTGTAATACTGACCTTAACTTTACCTGCAGATGAAGTTGCTTGGAATTTTTGGGAGGAACTAATGAGTCTGTTTGCTTCCAACGTATGGATGCATTTTTTTTAATTTATGCACCCAGATTAGCTATTAGCAATCTAGATTAGCTTCTGTGCTGACAAGTCCCGGGTTAGCCTTGAACACCTCTTGTAACACTTGCATGAACATTCATACAGTAGGACCTTTAGAGACTAATGGAGATATAATTAGTTATAAATAACGAGTTAGTTACATAGTTAGTTATAAATATTAAGTAATGTTATCATGCCCAAGGATATAAGGATATAAAGGATAATGTAAACTCATATTTATGATAATTATTTATGAAAATGCATATTTTTTACATTTTGCATCATTACTACAAAGTCCCCTATGTACTGTAGAGATTATAGCATGTTATCAGCAAGCCTCACTTTGCCTAGTGCATCATGAGAAGACTTAATGTTGGCATAACAATATGGTCATACAAAGCACTAAATGTGTACGTTAAAGTGTGTTATGGATTCATAATTAACCCAGTCATAACAGGTCATTACTGTAAATATTTATAAAATGTGCATTACACTTTATAGCTATCTTAAACATGATGCATTGTAAGTAACTTTCATAATGTAATGCGTGTTATAAAATGATATAATGGCGATATATTGGGTAAAAAGCACTACATACAGTCGTGTGTATTCTTTTAGCAAAAAAATAAATAAAATGCATTTTCAACATTACTACAACTGATGTCTTTTCATATATAAGTATAACTATATGCATAATGGTTTATGAAGGCATTATAACATCTGAGTACATGAATAAGTCATTATACATATGGCTTTTATAGAAAAGGTTACCTACTGTATAGCTACAGTAGTTACTGTGTCAGCAAGCATTCATACAGGGTTATTTTAGGCACATTATGGTGCAATTATAATGCATTATAACTACAGGATGTATAAGTAGTGCTATAAATAGAATAACTAATGATGTAGCAGATTTTTTTGGGCCTGAAATAACTCTTCAGGTCAATGGGAACATGCAATGCTTTATTTTCTTTTGCTGACTTTTTAGAAACATTCATTTCTGAAGAGCCTACAGTATGTGTGTCCTATATTTCTCTCCAGCTGGTAAGTGTGTGTGTGTGTGTGTGTGTGTGTGTGTATAGGTATCTGGATTCAGTTCATTATGGAATATTTTGCTAAAAATATCAACATCTGCCATGCTTTGACTGCATTCTATCTTTTTTTCTTTGTTTTAATGAATCTATCATGTTTCACACATACGATCTAAACCATTAGTAGTGTTGTACTGTAAGTCACGCAAGGGTGCGTGTGTTGATATCCGACGTTGATATAACACCACGCGTAATGAGCAGGAAGCATGCTGAGACCATGCACAAGCGATTTAAAACAAGTTATTTGTGGTAATCGGGGAAAATCAACCACAAATCAGGACAAGACTGACTGATTGTCCTTGTCGGAAGAAGACTAATGACCTAGCGCGCTCTCGAAAAGCCCAGCTCAGCAAGTCTTGCAAATGAGCAACACTAATCATGATGTATTCCTCCAACTGTGTCTCTGGGTGGGACGTTAGCTCGGAGTATGTGACGTTCACCACGTAATAAGATTTATGTGTTTATGTAAGGAAACCCAAGATACGCACGGATGATTAGGCAGAAGTTCAGAAGCGTATTTTAGAAGTTTACTGCAAATGCACGCAAATGGAGGTGTGCGAGAGTCATTAAAAAAAAAAAAGCATTCAGCAGCAGAATAGTCAGAGGGGAAAAAAAGAAAACAAACTTAATGCATACTGGGTCATTTTAAAGCAGAATAGAGGAGGTTTCAGTCAACTGCTAACATCGTACTGTTAAACTGTGATATACAGCTTGTATAAGGGATAAATTACATCACAGATCAGGACTAGGATAACAAAGACTATCCTGCTAACCAAAACAAGCTAAACTAATAAAAGGATATGTTTGTAAACATAGTAAAAGATATGTAAACAAATGCATGATGATCACTGCACTACAGTATGCTGTAGCCACAGTCCTAAACACATGCAAATGTGTTTCACCTGCTTCAATTTTGTATGCAAAATGCAAAAGTTTATTTTTTTTGTCTGAAAAGTAGTCACTTATATATACTGTAGCATGTAAATATTTTTATTTAGCTTAAAATTTTTAAGACTTGACTTATCAAGTAATATTTTTTAAGTTTCTTCTATTTTTTCCATTTTTTAAAATTCTACTCCACTTCTTCCAATTTTCATATCTGATTGGTCACAAAGTGCCGTCATTTCTTTATTAACGCTAATTCATCTAGGCTAAGCTAGTGGAAACTTGCATAATTCTAATAACAAGCAATTTATAAAAAGTTGTCTTCTAAGGAGAACTAAACACAATAAATAAGGAGGTTGGTACCAGCTCATCCTTACATATTTTTAAAATGAACTAAAGCAATTGAAACATTATGCAAAATGTGTGCCAATACAAAACGCATCTTATACAACAAAGCTCGAAATCTAATCATGCCGAAGTAAAATGTGTTGGAATACAATAGTAATGAAATAAACTTCTAAAGAGAATGTAAAGACGTCCGTATGAACTCGGTGCTCCGTGTGACGCGGGAAACTCTTTAAAGTCGATTGTAAAAGGATGACACACGCATCTCTCGGTGCTCTCAAACGAATGAATTTCTACTTGAACTTACAATATAATTCAGTTTTCATAAAGTGCACTCTGCTTGAACGAGAACAAGCTATAAATACACACCACTTGGCCTCTGTGCAAACTAAGGGAAATATTACAGCTTAAACAAGCTACTGTTCGTTCTACACCTTTTGTGCACATTGTATTCTTCAGCAGTCTCCTTGAAAATTCACAATTTTTATAATCGATTATCATGAGTTGCTTAACATTCTGTTTGGCTCCAATATAAACCTTGGATGTTGGGAAAAGCAATCCAGCGCAGTATTAAACATTTCAGGGTAAAATTTTGCACACAGTGCTAACGCATTTACTTCTTACCTGAACACCACACGAGATCCACAAAGCTAGCACTACATCTCTCCAATAAAAACTCTCTAATTCCTTAAAACCCAACCTGGGGTCCATGCACCCCTCAAGGTGCCGAAATTCACAGCGGGTGTCCGAGCCTTTGTCTGAAGTGAAAAAAAGGGTTGGGAACCACTGCTCTAATTAACACAAGCTTGATTAAACTTGATTAGTTTAAAAATTTGCAGACAATTTAAGGTTATGATATTATATAATATTATTAGCTATGGAGTTTAGAAATGTACAGTACATTGCACATTACAATAAAATTTAAACTGAATTTAAAGTTAAAATTAAACTTATCGTTAGAATCATTAAGCAACTACCACAATGAGGTTTTATTGGATTTTATAAATTAAGAAATTATCAGATAACAACAATCAGATTTCTAACCACAATTTTTAATACTTTTTATCATGGTCTTTATAGAAGGTGTTGGCCTTTATTTATTTTTTTTTTTTACTTAATGCATCTTATAAAGAAAAATCTCAATTTCTAGATATCCTCAATACCTACAGCACAAACCAAACTTGCTTCACATTGTACCTCTCAATGAGAAAAGCAAGACTGTGATGTGTAAGCATTCTCTCATTCATTTCTAACAGATGTGAGGTCCTTTTAAAAGCCAGGATTGAGTTACTGCACAAGCTGATACTATGGTAGGATGATACAATATGTTCCATCTCTCAATATAACATGGTGGCGTGTACTGCAAGAATTCACTTTCCGATAATAAAAATATACATTTTTGTATTTACGTTTAATAGCTTTCTTCGCTTCCTGCTAACACAATGAACACACATCTATTCGGGGGAACGTTCAGGTTCAGCAGAAAGATTTATGAAATTACAGCATGTGATTTCTTATCCTCTGCCATCCATCAGGTACCACTTGAAACGGGGATTTTGGAAACAGCGGCAGGAAGACCAAATGGAATTACAGCAATCGATCCCTCCGTATTTTCTTTGGTTGGATGCCAGCCAGGAAATTACTTCTTCATCATAATTTGTAGCTGCTTTTCTTCAGACAAGGCTCCATTTCAGAAATATAATATCCTCCATGTAAGTGCGTTTAGCACTCGAAAGGCAATCAGACCATGAGCTTTGAGCGGACGTGTTAATGATATACGATAGGACAATATGCCTCGGATCACAATGATCCCATCTTATACTAACAATTGCTTTCGATTTAATAAACAGGCTTGTTTGCAATGCAGTAATTGTATGCTGTGTGATTGATTACAATGTGTATGCTTTTACTGTATAAAGTTGAGGTTTGTTACTATGATCAATAACTGGGATTTCATTTTAAATAAAGAGAAAATGACAAACTCTTCAGTGAATATCATAAAATCAATATTTTAATTAAACTGGATGCAAACAACTGTATTTCTAAATCATAATTTAATAAGTTAGGCTTAAGAAACAATGCAAACCTAAACCTTGGCTCTGAGATTATGTAAAGTAACACGCACTATATTGCCGAGAGTATTCGCTCGCCCACCTTCACATGCTTATTAACTTGAGTAACATCCAATTTTTTATCCATAGGGTTTAATATGATTTTGGCCCCTCCCCCTTTGCTGCTATAACAGCTTCAACTCTTCTGGGAAGGCTTTCCACAAGGTTTAGGAGTGTGTTTATGGAATTTTTGACCATTCGTCCAGAAGCGTTATGTGAAGTCAGACACTGATGTTGGACGGGAAAGCGTGGCTTGCCTACTCAGTCTCCACTTTATTTTAATCCCAAAGGTGTTCTATCGGATTGAGGTCAGGACTCCCAGTCAAGTTCTTCCACACCAAACTCGGTCATCCATGTCTTTAAGGACCTTGCTTTGTTCACTGGTGTGCAGTCATGTTGGAACAGGAAGGGGCTGTCCCCACAGAGTTACAGTAGGAGCATGAAATTGTCCAAAATGTCTTGGTATGCTAAAGCGTTAAGAGTTCCTTTCACTGGAGCTAAGGGGCCGGGCCCAACTCTAAGCTAATTTGCTGGGAGATTAGAAACGTGGCAAGCTTATGAGGTGCTCTTTCAATGCTTACTCACCATTTTGATGTTTTGAGCTCTCTGTGAGCTTTGCCTTTATGAAATATTCCACGTTTCATTAAATGCAAATCAGGTGTGGCCTGAACACACTTACGACTTATAATTACAGATTTCTTGCAACAGACACATGTGACTATGTACAGTAGGTGTGTACCAACATCACATAAAAGTGTGGAATTAAACTGGATTTGGAAATGCCACAAAAACCTGTTCAATGGGTGGATTTTTTGCTTTTTTGATCTTTATGAGGTACCTGCTATGAAATTCATGGTTGCTAGACATTGCAAGAGCAGCCCACTAGACAAGCAATACTGAAATAACTCATTTTACCTAGCACCTAGCAACCCTGATTCTGCTCTGAGCAATGTGATGCTAATTTACACCTGGTTTGCCGAGACAAAATTAAGCATTGCCTGCTGTTGCTGTTTTCTAAACCTTCAGCAACAGTACATGGTAATGCATGATAAAGCAAATGGTATACCTTTGTAAACTGCATGTTTAAGTATGGGCACTATAGGTTTGCAAGGTTTTTCAGGTGTAATTGTGCCTGAAACAGCCACAGACATCCCCATACATCAGTCCCTGACGATCCTGTATCTGTACAGTAACTGAAACAGCATCCTCCCAATTAGTAAATAATTACCATACTACATCGTTAATATGTAATTTATGCACATTCTTGCCAACTACTTGCATACCTTTCTGTGAACCCACACACATGCACAAACTCAGCAGAAAATATGTGCGTCTTCCCCTAAGATCTCCGCCAACTCCCGGCTCCCTCGGCCATAAACTGAATAAAGGCAGCATTACTCATATGTCTACCTTTACACCTGTCATGTCCGACATTCCCCAGTCCCATTTCACACTTGAGGCACCTCACATAAAGCAACAGCTCCCTGATGCCCTCCCAAACCTCCATAACATCATAAATTCTACTCTTTTCCACTCCCCTGAGACCATTTCCTCATTCTGTGGGCACCTGCAACAGTAACGCCAAGCTTTTAGGGTCTAAGTCTGAGCTCGCCAGGCAAAACCAAACACTGACAAATGACTCAGGAACTTGGCGGGAAAACATAAGGGAGAAACTGAGGTCTAGTTAGGTTGTGCATGGAAATGCAAACTATTCATATTCACAGATGGTTGTTCTAAAAAAAAATTAAAAAGAAAGACAAAAACATAGGAATATGCATAACCTATACAATGTGTGGATGGGGGTGGAGGGGGGGGTGCTTGGAGCTGTTGTAACTGAAACAGAATTGTTCATGCTGAGTAAAGAAAATCTGTGTCTGATATTTTTAGAAAACTAATTAGATGAACATGATTCTACTAAAATACTATTTTTCACCCGTTCCTAAATATCCACGTATTACTGTATATACAGGCACCATTTAAAAAAATTACTCGAGAACGAGTCCAAAGTTCATCCATCTTCACCCTTGGGCATATAGAAAGATGACAAAAACTAATAGCTTTTGCAATCCATTATCTCACTCAGACAGTCCTTTATCAGAGCTGAATTATTAATCCAAAATAAGACAGCAAACCCGCCGTGCACCCAAATGCCGCCTTATCTGAGGCGTAGTCTCCCGGCGCTAATCTGTATTACCTCTCAGTAATTAGCGTCCATGCAAAGTCCTGCACTGGCACAAAGCAGCCATGCAGAATAAAGTTGGATGCAGGAAGTGACATTAATCTGCTATTATTAATCTCTCATTTTACATACATTCTGTTTTTCTTCCCACTTCTAGGAAAGATAAATCACTTGGGTTCGAAGGCAGCGTCGAACTTGAGCATGATTACCAAACTTATAATTGGTCGGGGTTGCTGTGAAGATGATGAATGTGGCCATGAGTTCGCTTCACAAACAGGCCAAGCTTCATCATGGATTCTAGCTGTAGCCAGGTTTTACCGTGCCCCACAGCCTTTAATTGAGATATCTAACATTAATGACGAATGAGACCAAAGCCGAACCATTACTAGTTCCCTGTGGGAAATGCGTGACGTTGCTGTATTAAAACATGGATGATGGAAAGGATTGCCTTATGGATTTTTGTGACGGGGAGCAGCCCAGGCAGGTTGAGTGGATGATTCATCAAACCAGCAGGGCTGTCACGCTCTCCCAGACCTTATTGGCACCACCATATTGACAGAACAATGGGCTTTGAACACAGTTGGAGACGCCTAGAGAGCCATCGATTGGACTGGGTTTATGGAGTGATTTCAGTTGCCGAGGTTTGTCGAGGTTCAATTTTGCTCAGCGTCGGCCTGCCGACTCTCCCGAGGTACTGGACTAACCACAGAGGTAATAACCTGCGCAATCTGAACACGTGTGAACAAACATGAACTCGAACTGTGTGAGTCACTCTGAACTGCCAACCACTGAATCGAGGCACTGAGTGAAAATAGAGAAAGGAAATTTCATGTCAGGAGTTCATCATGAATACTGTACAGGAATTAAATTAGTATCAGACAATAACAGCATCAGCAAACATAGTAAAGAATGTGGTTTATAGACATACAGTAAATAACAGAATAATTATCACGTACATTTGTCGAGCTAATATACACGGTTGTCTGTCCATCAATCTGTCATCTATCCATTTAATATACACTGGTGTATATTATCCAGCCAGCCACCTCTCCATACATACTGATGTCTGTCCACATATCCATCCATCCATCCATCCAGATAATAAATACCGTTGTATGTCATTCATGTATTATACATCTATTCAATATACACTGATATCCATCCATCCATCATATGTACACTAATGACTGTGCATCCATCCATCATATGTACACTAATGACTGTGCATCGATCCATCATATACTGTTATTTGTCCATTCTTGAATTTGTCCATCCATTCATTATCTATTCATCTATTACACACTCATGTTTTGTCATCCATTGATATTTCCAATAAATAATGTTTGTACATCTATTAACCAATCCACCTGTCAATCTTGTATATACTTAGACTACCATTCAAAAGTTTGGGGTCACTTTCTAACTCCATGATGGTTCCTGATTTTTATTTCTTTCTACATTGTAAAG
>JAOVVB010000031.1:1984130-2001678 GCA_028570985.1 Heterobranchus longifilis | reverse complement strand
GTGATGATGAAGAAGAAAGAAGGATGTGATGAACATGTAATAAATGGGCGGCTACAGTACCTTTACTGCGGCGTCGGCCTATGCGGTGCTCTGTGTAAAATTTCAGCTGATTCTCATCATCTGCATCAGAGCTCGAACATTCCTGATGGCCAAACATACCACCTGGTTTGGGAAAAAGAAAGAGAGAGAGAGTGAGAGAGAGATGAAATGGTTAGTTAAGGCTGAAGGCACTGTCCTGGATCACATCCCGCAATAAAAATTCAGCTGTCACACGTTTTTAACACTCTCAGGTTAGAGCTGAAGCTGTGTGAGCTTTTTACACAATTCATAATGAAGAGCTCGGGATGAGTTTTCAACCTTCCTGTGACCATCTGGACATCAAGGGGCAAGAAAGGCCTCCAGGATTTTTATGAAACTAAATATGTGCAATATTACAGGCCAGTGATCCACAAAATGAAGTCATGTTTTGAAAAAAATAAAAAATAAAACCCACATCCTGAAAATTGATGCCATCTGGTTTGGTGATGCACATCTGAATATAAATAAATAATTAGATGTATGAAAGATTTAAAGCAGCTAATGGTTCAACCATTAAGAGGGGATGCATTGAGATAATTTGAGGATGAGGACAAATTGAAGCATAAGTTTTAACCCTGACAAATAAGAGGCTACACCTCCGATAGACTGAACCTCTTTCCCTCCACTGATGATGACAATAGAGAAACCATGCCTCATTTACAGGGACCAACATTGAATAGATGCCACCTCTGCGTCATACAGAAAAAGGCCACGCCCCTTTAACAGGTACAGAGGGCGCGCCCTTCATTAGAGTCGAGTGTTAACAGACACTCCTCCATCACTCCTCAAGGACTGACAGATTATGAGGCCACACCTTGTCCCACATCAATGGGACAAGAAAGGACAGGGCGGAAGAAAATACGAGACAGATGTCAAGCGGGAAAGCAGAAGAGCGGCCAGAGGGTAGGAACGAGGACAAAGTGTGAGGACAAAAAAACAAAGTTTTTTCAAAATGGACTGGACAGAGAGGACAGAAGAGGTACTTGACGGAAGTAAGGACAGGTAAGAGAACAAGGGAGAAGAATGGGACAGGATAGAAAGGACATGGCAGAATAGGGGACATGAAATGAATCATGAGAGAATAGAAGCATGGGGCAGAGGGCAGGAATGTGGAGACGAAATCAAGGACACAAAAGAAGCGAGCTGGAGAGGGATGCGATGGGATAGGACAGGGGGACACAAGAGAGGATCAGGCATTTGGATTAGGAACAAATAAAAAGAGCTGAAACGAATCACGGTGGAGTACCTCGACTCCCACTTTCCCTTCGCTCCACTGTTAGCCACGCCTTTTCATTCTCATTTACATAACGTCAGTGTTGCGTCACTTGGGCCCGCCCCTTCTCTTTGCCAGTGGGCGCTCAGCGTCCTTTCACTGTAAATTACTACAAATGAACGATTCTGTTCTGCACTGTCATTTTAAGATGGTCTCACGATTGAAGTTCAGTCTGAAGGTTGAGGTTAGATGCAGGATCAGGCTTTGTACAATAATAAATCGCATCACTTTCTGATTGCTCTCACGTATCTTTTTACGATGCTCGTCATAGAGCCTCCACTCGGTGTGTTTGCAGACTCCAGATGTCAGAGGAGTGTTTGCAGTCAGCACAGCACACCATAGCACAATGTTCGGGAATCCTTGAGGAGACAAAAAATAGTCTCTCGACTATAAAGTAGTGCCACAGGAAGGTCGTGGCTGAAGGTTTGAATGTCACTTGCAGCCATTTGTCTTTCTCGAGGCCTGCCCGAGGGACCAGGACTGCTCTCAGTACGCACTCCGGCTGTAGTGAGCGAAGCTGGAAAACGCTTTTCAATGACTGATGTGGAATAAATATGTGTCTAACGTTAGGGAGGTCAAATGTGCATTTGATTACACGCTGATACAGTCAAAAATATTCCCTTTTTAAAAAAAAACAAAAAAAACAAGTGAGATGTGGAAGTGGGCGTATAGATTTCAAGGGAGGTCAGTATAAATCAAAGAGTTTGAAACCATTACGCAGCTGTCAATCATAGCAAATGTCTACCGACATGTCTGCTGTTTTTATTGGGAAATGTTTCGTCCTCCTATGTTTAAATGCAGTGCACCAGCAAGGATGGAAAAAAAAAATTTCTGGATGATATAAACCAGTTCAATAGCACTGTCGCCGTGCACCTCCAGGGTCCGGGTTCGATTCCCGGTCAGGTTCGATTACCGCCTCTGTGTGTGTGGAGTTTGAATGTTCTCCTTGTGCTCGGTGGGTACTCCGGTTTCCTCCCACATTCCAAAAACATGCAGGTTAGGCTAATTGGCATTCCCAAATTGGCCATAATGTGTGTATGTGTGTGTGCCCTGCGATGGATTGGCACCCTGTGTGTACCATCCTGAATACAGGATAAAAGCGGTATAGACGATGAGTGAGTAAGTTTTCGTTCTTAATTTTTTTTTATTTTTAAAAACAAGATTAATTTTAACATGGATGCAGGGCTAGAACAACAATGGTTCGCCTACTCCAAACAGTGGGGGATTTTTTTTTTTACATGCATACAAGTGTTGGAGAATTCCCTGAAGATTTTTACCCAACTTCATGCTCGTAAGTTTGATTCGTCTTTGTTGAAGCACTAGAACAAAAGTGAGGATGCTAATGCGACGAGGCAAAAAAAAAAGAAAAAAGAAAAGATTATTAAAAATAAAAGAACAGGCTTTTGAAGCAATCCTGAAAAATGAATGATATTTTACCCAAAAGAAAAAGTAATACAGGATGGAACACCATACAGGATGGAAGTGATGGATGGAGCGCCCATTAATTTATTATTATTTTTTTTTCCTTTCGAGCCCTGCAGGATTATCGAGCGCAGGGAAATTAAAAGAGGCGTTTCACTCGATTGGTTCTCCTTGGATGGTGCTCGCCCACTCGAGCGGCCAGAGTAGAGAGAAATCAGGCAGCAGATCAAATGGATGGCGAAGCGCAAAGAATAAAAAGAGAGTAGGAGAAAGTTCAGCAAAGCACTTCGAGAGAGGGCAAAAAAAAATGATGAAATGGACTCTATTTTCCTGGATAAAAAATGAGGGAAGTATAGAGCATCTCATCCAGGCTTCCATGGATGAAACGGAACTAATTCAGCTGTAATTCCTCGCACTGTCTCATCGTGCCCCTTTCCTGGTCATTGATGGCTAAATACTTAGAAGTGACCATCCATAAAAAGATACTCTGGACATTTTATTTAAGGGTAGATAGAAGTTGCTGATTCTAGCAATATTAATATGAATTCATGTTCTGGTTCAAGAAACAGACCAACAAAAAGAACAAAGTGTCACACCTTTGTTTTTTGGTTAATGTTTTGTGTTTAAATGCAGGGTGCACTACAGTATAGTAAATGTCCGCTGAAGCAGGAAGCAGTGTAGTTACCAAAACTGTTTAATCATGGTGAGCATGTCTCTAATAATGTAATTTCAAATTACACCCATTTACATCCCACATGCACAGAAAGCACAGACATTAATAATGCTTACAGGCAGCATGAATTGGAAACGTAATATCTTACAGTGAAAGCGAAAATAAAAAAAAGCCTTAAAGCAGTCTGATGAAAGTGCTGTCCTTAGTCCTGAAATACTGACTCAGGAGAGAACCTGGTACTGTTTGGGAATAATCATAGTCTACAGTACTTTCATACAGACAAACCAACCATATGCACTTGACAAACTTCAAAACATCCCAATGATGACCCGATCAGATTCTATCCTCCAAGATTCTGAAGCTTGTCGAGTTTCAGACATATCAGACGTATCAGATATCAGACACTCCACGAGCCGTGTGCAGAGGATGAGGTGAGCTCACTACTATCTGTGCTTTTCAGAGTAAGAAATATAGACCTTGAATTAAAAATTAGACAACAGGAGAGACATGGACTCTCTGCACTTTGATGGACTCTTCTGTATGGACGATCAATAAAATTCCAATATGTCCATGTGTCTGCTGTTGTCTATTGATTTTGCTGTTCAGTTCAGACTTGGCAGTGGCTATAAAATAAATTTTGCATCAGGGGTATGAGCCAGGTGTTCCTTTAAAGAAATTATGGATACACAATACTTTTGTTTTCAGCTGAGCTAAGCCGCATAATACTGTACAAGCACAAGAATAAGAAAACCAAATGAAACATAAGAAACCAAATGAAATTAAATGTGTACAAACAATCTCAGGGATCAGGCATCTGATAAATTTTTTTTTTGGGGGGTTAGGGGGGGGGGGGGGGGTGGTTTAATGTAATAATGCATTCTAGTAATGGAACATTGCGTTTTCTCACTTGCTGAGTCAAGTGATCCGAGTAAAATGACCTGCCCCACCAAAAAGAGACAGGAAGTTATTGTTCGGCAGAAAAGACAGAAAATGATGTGATCCACTAAAAAGAGGTGAAGAGCTGAGTCAATGATCTGGGGTGAACGAGCTGACTCATTGAAAAGAGCCAGAGAGCTGACCCAAATGATACCAATAACTGGGAAGAGCTGGAGAGCCGAGGCAAATGACCCGGGTCAAATGACTGCACTCATTGAAAAGAGTTGGAGAACTGAGTCAAATGACCTGAGTCCGATAATGTGACTCACTCAAAAGAGCTGAGTCATGCTGTAGCACCTGAGTCAAACAAAGTGAGTCAGCGAAAAAGCGCTGAAGAGCTGAGTAGCTGAGCTGACTTGAATGATCTGACTCACTGAAAACAGATAGAAAGCTGCGTCAAAAGATCCGACACATGAGAGTTGGGTCAAAAGGTCCGAGTCAAATGATCTGACTTATTGAGAAAAGAAACAGGATGCTGAGCTAAAGAATCGGAGATCAGTGATCTGACTCACCGCAAAGCACTGAACGGATGAGTCAAATGAGATAGGATAAATGTTGTGGTGTAGTGGTTATGATGCCCGGCCAGGTTCGATTCTCGTCTGTTTGTGCATGGAGTTTGCATGCTCTCCCTGTGGTTGGTGGGTTTCCTCCAGGTACTCCGGTTTCCTCCCACAGTCCAAAGACCTGCAGATTAGGATACCTGGCGTTCCCAAATTTGGCCATAGAGTATGTGTGTGTGCCCTGTGATGGATCAGCACCCTGTCCAGGGTGTACGCCGCCTCATGCCCTAAGTCTCCTGGGATAGGCTCCAGGTCCCCCGCGACCCTGAATACGGGATTAAGTGGTAAAGACGATGAGTGAGTGATTTGAATAAGTGACAAATAGCTGGAGAGGCAAGTCGAATGATCTGATTCACTAAAAAGAATATGCAGAGAGCCAACCTTATATACCTTGCAAATGAAATCTACCATTAATGCTTACAGATTCAAAGAAATTGGATTTAAGTTAATCTCCCTGAATCTCTCTGCTCATCACCTTATGTACTATTTTTTTTTTTTTTTTTTATCCGAACCACTTATGAGTTTAATAGCAAACTAGTAGAGTATTGAGGATGCAGTCAATGCTACTCATTGTACTTCTAAAACAGTTTGCAGTGTGCTAAATGCTTGAGAAAAAGCATCTTAAGTGCCTCTTGTATGCTCTTATAAGAGTAGGTGGCGCCGAGATCCATTTTTACACAGCGGGAGAAAGCAAGCTCTCCAAGCGTTTCATAATGCATTCAGCTCAAGCTTTCAAATCCCACATTGCTTCTGGCCATCTTCTTCCATTAGCTAAAAGGAAATTTCTATTTTATCCCCACCCTCCGACACCCCCCGCTCCTCCTCGATAACTCTATAAAAGCTTTAATTGTTTAATTGTGTGCATGTATGGGATGCAGAGCGGATGATATCCCGCTCTTATGATTAGCACAGGAAGTGTCAGGAGGACAATATGCTTAAGATCCCAGCTCCCTGGAAAGGATAACGCACCGGCATGGAGTGCGTGCGTCCTGTCTATATATACAGTGCACCTCTAAATTTAGAATTATAAAAAAGATCAGAAGATCAGAAATTTATTTGTACTTATTTAAAATAATTTTATTCATAATGGAAACTCACATACTCTATTTATTACTCGTAAAGCAAAATATTCCAAGCTTTTTTATTTCAATTTTAATCTTTATAGCTTTTGAAAATAAAAACTTCAGTATCTTAAAATATTACAATTTCCTAAGACCAATCAAAAACAATTCACATTTAAAAAATGTTTAAACTTTTCAAATTTATGTTAATTTATGCACTTAATAAATGCTTGAACAGGTTAAGCAAGAATTACTGCATTAACATGGTATAGCATGAAGGCGATCAGCCTGTGGAAATGATGAGGCATTATTGAAAACTGCGTTGCTTTGATAGCAGCCTTTAGCTCGTCTAAACTGCTGTGTCAGGTGTTTCTCATCTTCCCTTATAGATTTTCTATAGGGTGCAGGTCAGACGAGATGCATTATAATAATAATAATAATAATAATAATAATAATAATATCATGATCAGAAAATTAGTTAGTGGTAGTTTTGACACTGTGGACAGGGGCCAAGTCCAAATGGATAATGAAATCAGCCTCATCTTGAAGCAGAGAGAAGCAGGAGGAGTTCTTAAATCTCCTAGTAGACTGCTGCTGTCACTTTTGAACCACACAGTGGACCCACACCAGCAGATGGCACTGCATCCCCAATCATCACTGACTGTTGACAAGTCACAACGGACTTCATGCAACTCGAACTCAGCGCCTCTCAACTCTTCCTCCAGAATCTGGGACCTTGATTTTTAATTAGCTTGAGGACAAATTTGGACCACTTTGCAATGATTCAGTTCTTTTTCTGATGTTGTCTCTGGTTCAGGAGTGGCTTAATACTAAGAAGGCAACAGTTGTAGCCCATTTCCTGATGACATCTGCGAGTGGTGGCTCTTGAATCACTAGCTCCAGCCTCACTCCACTCCTTATGAAGCTCTCCCGCGTTCTTGAATCGGCTTTGCTTGGCAATTCTCTTCGGGCTGGACTCATCCCTGTTGCTTAAGCACCTTTTGTCATCACATTTTTTCCTTTCAGGCAGCTTTCCATGAGTATGGATCGATACAGAAACTTTTGTGGCTGACCCTCCTTGTGCAGGGTCTCGATGATCATGTTCTGGACAACTGTCAAGTCAGCAGTTTTCCTCATGCATAAACTTAACTAAGACAGAGATATTTACAGTATTTATAATGTACGAATAGTAATTTCCAAAAACTCGAAATGAAACATTCAAAGAATTTGAGACTGGATTTTGGTTATGATGATTTCGTATTTGTTTGTAAATGTTTTTACTGATAAAATATTCAATGTCAATATTGTACAATGCTGAAATAAAGCTTACATCCATCATAAGCAGCATTTTTGTACTTTATAAGCAATATTATCTTGGCAAACTGATATATTAATGGGAAGAAAATGTGTACATTTCCAAACATCACCTCGTGTTTATTCCCAACATGTCAGCCAAATTCAGAGGCTTGGGAGAGACAACACCAGCTGTGTTAGACAGATAACGACTTAAAACTTTCACTCTGCAAACATATGCACTTTGAGATCCACTCCAGAGAATAAAAAGCCTAGAGTAGACATGTATACAGTTCCCAGGGAGTTTTTCCTTGTCGTTTTCGCCTCTAAGATAACTTGTTAGTCAGAAATCTTGATCTACTCCTGCATTTCTGTAAAACCTCTTCGTTATGGTGGTTATAAGCACTACGTCTGAACGCTAGAACCTTAACCTCCTCACCTGTGCTGCCTATCGACCTAAAATACTCCTGCACAGGTAATTTCCTCTTGTCCAGGTACGCAGCTGGTGTGTATCAAGGCCACTGGCCCTGGGAATAGGCTACGTGCAGCCGAAAAATGAATAAGTTGTTGGTAAACAGGAACTCGAAGCCTATGAGGATTCATTGCAGAAATGTAAACATACAAAGCAAAGAAACAGAGAGGAGGAAAAACACAGAGAGAAATTAAAATAAAAAGAAGCTCCAGTGCTCTTTTTTGTTACAATGCCCCTGTGCCAAAATTGATTTCCTCTCTAGGTGATTACGAAATCTTAATCTCCTGATCAAAGCGTTTAAATCACACAGCATGATAAGATCATGCGAGGGATATGCAAGGGCGAGTTTTAGTCATTATAGATCCAAGGTTTTAGTCATTAGGGTGTTTCTTAATCCTGGAAGAAAAAAAATATAGGAAAGAATGTTCATGAACATTCGCTTTTTAGAGATGCAAATATTTTATTATAAAGTTTACTTTTACCATTTTTACACTTTTTCTTTGAATTTTCTAAAAAGCATTTAAAAGGGAACATGTAGGGGGAGGCGGCACGGTGGTGTAGTAATTAGCACTGTTGCCTTGCACCTCCAGGGTCCGGGTTCGATTCTCGGCCAGGCTCGATTCCTGTCTCTTTGTGCATAAAGTTTGCATGTTCTCCCCGTGCTTGGTTGGTTTCCTCTGGGTACTCCAGTTTCCTCCCACAGTTCAAAGACATGCAGATTAGGCTAACTGCCGTTCATAAATTGCCTGTAGTGTGTGAATGAGTAAGAGTGTGTGTGCCCTGCGATAGATTGGCACCATGTCCAGGGTGTACCGTGCCCCATGCCCTGGGATAGGCTCCAGGCCCACCGCAACCCTGAATACAGGATAAAGCGGTATAGACGATGACTTTAGGGGGATTTTCATAGATTTTCATGCATAAACTCCTCATAAGAAGAATATGAAGTGTTACTGACTATTTTAAGGTTAAATTGCCAAAAAATTAGCAAAATCGCTAATTTTGGTTGCTTACTACCAAGCTCACTGACATTATAACATCACTGCTTGGAGTACATCTGGATCAGAGTGACATACTGTTAAAGATGTGACATAGCGTTAAGAGTGAGGCCGACTGCAAAGTTGAAAGTATCATTGAATTAAACGGCGAATGATGAACATGGTCACAATGTGGGAAAGAAAAAAAAAAAGAAAAGCTGCTATTTTAAAGATGATTAATTAAGCACTATCACACTCTGTTGTACTGAATATCAGCAGGCTGTGATGCAGTCATGGGCACCGAGTACTGTAGAGTACTGAACAGTTCCACAAAGAGAATTTGTCACGTAGCAGAAGCGTGAAAAGCTTTTATTTCAATGTCTTAAACTGTGATAGGTGCACCTACGGGCAACAATCATAGAACTACATAACATCTACATAAGACTCTCATAAGCTAGATGAATTCAATTTTTGAATATTGTTATTCACCAAACTACTGACATCAGCATCTTCTCCTAACTGACATCATACTGTAGTTCCTGGTAGTTGTTCTGCTATGTCGTAGTGAAGTCAGTGTCATAATGCGACATAGGAAAGTTATTACGTTTTATATGCCACATCTATATATATATATCACACATATATATCACCATTCTGACACTCAGACATGTCAAATGTGTTTTGAGCTGTAAAGTCATTTTTTATGATGTCTTAATGTAAAGTCATATGTCATAATGGAAAGTGTTATAACAGCCTTATGTCAACAGAACGGTCACATCATACAGTATGTCTTAGGTGTTCATATCAACTTTTATATTACACATATCAACAATTATATTAAATGATCTTTAACGACTGCTCATAGGCTGGCCTTGATTAATAGAGTTTATGGCAGTCGTTATGTAGAGCGTACACTATCGTGTAATAAGCCTTACGTAAGCCTATAAACACAGCTCTTGAGCGGAGGAGATAATCGTAGCAGTGTCATTGCTGGACATTGACAAACATGAAGAAATAGGTGGGTGTAAGAAAGGATAGCAGATGGCATGTGCGTTTCCGTGTGTGTGCGCGCCAGTGTGTTTATGTAAGTGTTTTGAGTACACACTCTCTAAATGGTGCTTCTAAGACAACAGTAGCTCTTGTCTAATCTCTCCTGTCTTTGTGAGAGAGCTCTTGGGATCTCCATTTAAACAGCCCTGCTACTTCCAGGCTTCTCACACCCTGCCCTCACACACTACCCTTTCTCCCCAGTGTGTGTAAGTGTGTGTCTGTGTGTGTGTGTGTGTGTGTGTCTGTGTGCATAGCAGCCGCTCCAGACACAGACCCAGATCCAGCTTGATTTGCAAATTGTGCTCTCGAGACCGAGACTTGACTGCTAAGTAACCAGCAGCTAGCGGCAGATCAAACACACCGTGCTCTCCATCCTGAGGGGGGGAAAATCTCACTTTCTTAACCACACACTCTGATATTAAGCTGATTTAAAAAAATAATCATTTTAGCAGGAAGGGAATACTTTTAATTCGTGTTATGTTATAGTTTAGTGAAATGAAATTAGCAAGCAAAAAGAAAAATGGCGCATGCTAGCACAAAATAAACACCTTTAGGTCATTCAGCTCTTGAGTGGTCTGTCCACACTTTTTTATTGAACGAAGGAAACAGCTAGCGTGATGTGGTTATTGCTAAAGGTCGCATTCGGAGATGAGATTCACGTGAAGACTTCTGATACAAAGACGTTGTGATGCAGACGCACTGTTACACTTTTACATACACTATTACATAAGATCCCGTTCTATAAGCCAGTTATAAGGAATGCTGCGTCAGGCGCTATTTTTGACAGAAATCACATCACATACCTGAGAAATCTGCAGTAATTGTGCGATTAAGATTTTTTTCTGTTTCCTATTGATAATAATGTGTTGTAAATCTATTGTAATTAATCTTATCATTTATTTGAAGTGTGTTTTGTATAATTCATATTTTATTTATTTATTTATTTATAATTGGATTTATGATATGTCCTGATTGGTCATATTTTCTCGTGTCATATTTTGTTTTATATGTGTTTTAAAAGTGGATGTCGATTCTAAGATAACAGTAACCTAACCCAAGTCATCAAATTTTTTTGTTATATTTTTAATATCAGATTATATGTTATTTTTACATTATATTTATTCATATTTATTTAGTCTTTTTAATAGCTTTCTTTCAAAACAGGTTAAAGACCTAGTTAAAGACCGGCAAAATCTTTAAAAAAAAAAGAAAATCTGGCAACCCTGAGCCGCCCATTAAACGGAACGTGAGGGAATTTTTTGTGTATATAATAAAAACACGCAAAAAAAATTTTTTTTTTCTTACAATCTGACTGTTTACATGCACTGTTCTTGCACAATCATCTGCACAATCACCTAAATAATCATTTGCACAATTTGCACAAACCCATTACAGCTTTGCACACGCACTGCGGACTTTTTCATACACTTGGCTATTGCACTTTTCATATTCTGCTATTAATGCTATGTTTAGTATATTTTTTATATATCTATTCTTTTTATTCTATTTATTTATTATATAAAACCTAATATATATTTTTTTATTCTATTCTACTTTATGTTTATTTTTATTTTCATTTTTTTTCATTGCATTCATTGGGGGAAAGCAAAGAAAAAAAAATTTTGTACGGGAGGAACATGTTTCTTTACTGTGCATACGACAACTTAAAATACATTCCACTTTAATTAACAGTTCAATGATTTTCTCCTGTAACACTGACAGAAATGGTAACACTCAGGGTTTTTTTTCCTAATCTCACCTGTTCCTCTCATCTCACCTATCATACACAATCCAGACACACACATCTTGCAGAGACATGAGCCTGCGATAAGACTTATAGTAGAGCTGATTCTGTAACCTGAAATCTAAAAAAAAAAAATGCAAACTTGAACTCGTTCACCACCTTCATCACAGTTTAATCTGCTGCCATCTGTTCCACATGACGACACGATTCACACTAACCAAATGCTTGATCAGCTACACCACTGATTATAGATTATATACCAGTAAAGCCAAGACCTCAACAAAGCTGGCCAGTTTAAATATCTCGGCCCTACGCCTCAGCCCAGACGGATGCCTACGGAAGTCTTGCCTACGTTGTTTCCAATAATGCTGTCGACTGGAAAAAGTGGAGAATAGCTTGCAAAAACAGCGACCCACCAAGGTGTGCCAAACACTAGGAAGAAGAAGTTGTTGTTCACAGGTTTATGGGCACCCAAGGCTCACCTATGTCCATTGGAACCAAAGATCAGGCCGGTCTGGTCTGATCCGACAGAAAAGCCAATGCAGCACAATTGCAGGAAAAGTCAATGCTGACCATGAGAATAATAAACCAGGACACCCAGTGCACCCCTGCCCACCATGCATGGAGCCCAGTAGGCCACTGATCCCAATCTGATTGAGCACCCAGGGAACATACCAGGCCGAAAAGTCGGATCCACATAGACCCTATCGTGCAAACCACAGCACCCAATGGGTTTGCTGCTAACATGCCAGTGCCAGACACCACAGCACCCCCTCAGAACCTTGGAACTAATGCCTGGTGGCACCCAGGACTGGTTTTACTTCTGAAACCAAACCAATCGCAGTCATGGCACACTGTGGTTTATTTAAGCATAATCTTTTACAAACCAGCCCAGGTGCAGGTGCATTTATTCCTGTAGATTACACTTATACTGTATAAGCCTTCATGCTCTGAGCCCTGATGTATGAATAACATGTTTGTGTGTGTGTGTGTGTGTGTGTGTGTGTATGTGAGAGAGATAGAGAAAGAGAGAGAAAGAGAGAGAAAACGCAACACCTGAATGACACTTAGTGACCCCTAGCATTACCAGATGAAATGGTAAAACACAATTCAGTGAAAAGAGCAGAATCGATCGCTGTCAGTGTGGCTGAATGAGCACACGTGAACAAAACGAGGCGCATCGAGAGGCTGTCAGATCCCTGACATGCACGTCGATCAGGAAATCGCTGGAAACTCAAGAGCGGTCATTTGTTCATGCAGATAAAAAAAAAAAAAAAAAGAAAGAGAAGGAATATGTATTTATCTTAACCAGGTGAAAATCGTACATTAAAACCCTTTTTAGTAGGTAATGGAAGATGGATAAACAAACTGTATGCTTTGATATATAATATGATATGATTTTTCTTATGAAAATTTCCATTAGTAAGCATTTTCAGGGATGTCGGACTGATACGCGAATCTCTCTCGCTCAGTTATCCGGTCCAGCATGCTTTTAGAACATATTTTGTGCTTATATAATTTAGACTACATTTATATTGCATTGATAAGCTTGTAGTGGATTGATATCGGCATCCCATTGGTTCAGAGAAATAAATAAGAATGTGCTGATATACTGTATATTAATATATTATTAATATGATATAATTAATTAGAGATAAAACACATCCATGGTATGTCATGACTTTATGTAGACATGGAGAGGGTTTCGTTAAAGACTTTTCTTATTTTAATGTTTATGGAAGGAGTCTCCAATACCAGTGCTTTCTGGTCTTCTCATCAAAGGTAAACCTTTCCCAACATCTTCATTATGTTTTTTTAAGGTCTCTTACTTATTTCATTAACGTAAAGAATAGAGAGTGTGGTGATGTAATGATTGTTTATAGCTTTTATAATATACAGTTCTTATAGTAAAAACATATTATATATTAACAGAAATACCTCAATTTCATAACGCAATACCTTACAAAACAAAGAGGACAAAAAAATGACCCTAAATCTCAGTGGGATCAGTGTGTGGTGGCTGCTAGGGGCGGGAACTTCGATTCAATCTGTCTTGCAGATCTATATGTATCGCTACTCCATTAATATCCCCGGTTTAATATTATTATTATTTTTTAGATTTGTTACACTTTTAAACAAACTTTAATGCTGCCTGTCGATTAGTGAATAGTTTAGAGTGCACCACCTGTGGGATTATAGAGGAATGGCATAATTTACCAACATATATGAATAAAAAAATAAGTAATTTTATAAATCTAATTAGTTAATATAAAATAGAGTAAATAATTTGCAGTGTGTCAAAACATGAGCTGCCACACAAAAGAAGCAAGCATACACCACTAAATAGATTTTTTCCTCCATCAACACTGGTTACAATAACATCCTAAACTCCCTCACACACATGTGCATCTTAGTTTCTGATTAATCATGCATTTAGCCTAATGACTGTATTAATTGCCTCACCAGACTGGCCTGACGTTCGTGTCGTCGTAAACGCATGAGTGATGACTGCATGGACCTATTACAACCAGGAAGTGACAACAGCCTGTCAGGCCAAATCCATTGCGTCTGAGCTCGAGGCGGTGTTCTGTTACAGCATGGCTGACTCTGCACTCTTTATGCTATGTGTGAGTGTGTGTGAGTGTGAGTGTATGTGGTAATGAACACACAGATGTCTGCCCGCTATAGCTGTCAAAGTTACTCTCTCTGACAGAAAAAGAATAAAACTCCCTTTTACATAATGGCTCCTTTTAGTCTCGGACTTGGAATTCCACATCGCATTTACTTATTACTGACAGGTACAGAGGCCACGCCTCTTTCACTGTCATTGACAAGTACAGAAACCACACCTGCCACACTATGACTGACAGGTACAGAGGCCATGCCTCCTATACTGTGATTGACAGGTTGAAGCCAGACCTACTACACTATGACTTTCAGAAACACATGCCACACCTCCTGCACTATGAGTGGCAGATACAGAGACCACGCCTCCTATACTGTGATTGACATGTTGAAGCCACACCACCTACATTGTGAATGACAGATATACAGTGTAGGAGGTGTGGCTTGTGTCTATGTCATTCAGAGTGTAGGAGGTGTGGCCTGTGTATCTGTTCCTCACAGTGTTGAAGCCACACCCACTACACTCTGAATGACATAGACATAAGCCACACCTCCTATACTATGAATGACAGATACACAGACCACACCTCCTACACTATGACTGACAGATACACAGACCACACCTCCTACACTATGACTGACAGATACACAGACCACACCTCCTACACTGTGAGTGACAGCTACACAGACCACACCTCCTACACTGTGAGTGACAGGTACACAAACCACACCTCCTACACTGTGACTGACAGATACACAGATGAAGGTTACACTACTACAGTAGAACAGAACCAGATGCCCAGAGGCCACGCCTCCATTACTCATTTCCTAAGACTGCAGATAAATCAGCCACGCCTTCTTTGCCAGGTCTCCATGCGCAGTGACCATGTCACTTATCAGCATGAACGCGATGAAACCTGTGACAACAATTTAAATCTTACAGCCTTTATAAAAACAGGAAACTATTCCACAGAGCAAAAGCACAATAAAGAGAAAATAAACCCAGCAGGTGGTGAAATAAAGAATGCCATATAAACAAACGTTCCAGCCGGCCCTAATCTCACGCATGGCTGTAATAGACGCCGCGCGGCAGGAATCTTATTAGCGAGCCAGTCATTTAGTTTCAGGCTGTTTGTGCAGCAGGTGTAATGAAAAACAAGGCGCTAATCCTACGCTCAGACAAACGTACATTAGCAGAAAATATACTGTACAGCAACATTTACACAAGGACTGATGAGATTAAGCCAAAGTTCAGGCACGACACATCTGTTTCACAAACAGGAAGGAAACGTTAATGGAGAGGGACACAGAGGAGGAGGACTTCTGAACACAGTGAAGCACGGTGGTGGGAGCTTCACATTAAACCACAATCTATGGACTTGTTCCACAACATTAAAGGTAAATATCAATGGGTAAACGTCCATCTGTCCCTTTTTTCTTTTATACTGTCGGTCTCTCTTGCTTGTTCTCTCTCTGTCATCCTCTTTGTCCTCTCCTTCTTTCATCTTAGGTCTATCTCTCTTATCTCTGTCTTTTCTTCTCCTCTGTCTCTCTCTCTCTTTCTATGGCTTTTTTTCTCTCTTTGCCTCTGTCTTTCTCATTCGCGGTTAGTCTCTCTGTCTCTCATTCTACCCTGTCCTCCACCTCTCACTGCTTTTATTTCTCTAAGCACTATCTCTCTCTCTTTTCTTGTCCTCCCTCTATTCCACTCCATCTATCTAATCTCTGTCTTTTCTCCTGCCTCTGTCCTACCAGTTTCTCTTTGATTTTCTCTTTCTGTCCTACCATTGGTCGTCTCTCTCTTTCTCTCCCTCACATCATGCCCATCAGGAAAGCTCTGAATAATTAAACACTTGAAGGTGCCAGGCCTCGTCACGCTCCCAGATGGTGGTCAGCGTTCCTTCCTGTCCTCACCTCGGTGCAGGTCACATCAGCATAGCTAATCACTGTCTCACTCATTCACACACACACACACACACACACACACACACACACACACACACACATACAGCACTTTAGCCTCATTCTCCTCATCAGCTTATCATCATTGCTTAGCCCTCAAAGACATAGAGAGGTTGTGTCTCAGGTTAAATGCTTAAAATTTTAGACAGAATCTGGATATCTAAAAATCTTCACACTGAGATGTGCAGGTAAAAAGAGTCGTATGGTGGGTGGGATTTACCGTAGACACCCCAAAGAGACAAGTGACAATATAAAGCACCCCATGGTGGCTCGGTTATACACTTAGAGTGAGTGTATACCCGAGCCACCTATTCATAACATGGTCTTGATTAGTGGATGTTTACATTATTCTGAGGCTAGCAACAATAGTTGTTTAACAAACGGAAGATATGTAATTGATATAATGAGGTTTTCTGTCGTGAGTCTTAACATTTATGGACAGGGTCTCCAGTGTCAGCTCTTTGTTACAATCAAACTTTTGCGATTACATTGTAATGACCTGTAATGACATTCTATCCAAATACACACACTTCAATATGTATGTGAATATGAGTCGGTCCCCCTTTTGCAGCTATAACAGCTTCCACTATTCTTGGTAGGCTGTCAACAAGATTTCGGAATGTTTCTGTTGTTTGGAATTCATGCCCATTCATTCTGTAGAGTGTTTATGAGGTCAGACACTGATGTTGGACAAAGAGAAGGCCTGACTCGCAATCTCTGTGCCAGTTCCTTGGCCTGTGCCAAGGTGCTCGATGGAGGTTTGAGGTCAGGGTTCCGTGTGTCGGCCGGTCGAGTTCTTCCACACCAAACTCATCAAACCATGTCTTTATAGTCGTTGCTTTGTGCACTGGGGCTCAGTCATGTTGGAATAGAAAAGGGCCTTTTCCTTTGTGTGGCCACAAAGTTGGAAGCATAACATTGTGGAGACTTGAACACCTGAATTCAATAATTGACAGGTTTGGCCAAATACTTTTGTCCATTTAATGTAAATGATAACAAGTACTATTTCTTTTCCTAAAATTTCACAAGAGTATGTATAATGATACAAAATTAAATAAACAAAAACGAGCCAATTTTTAAATATAAATTTTTTGTTTTTTTACATTGAAAAATTGCTGTGGTGTGCAAGAAATACAGTATTCACTCTGTACAGTATACAGGGGGGGGGGGTCTGGAGCCTATCCCAGGAGACTTAGGGCACGTGGCAGGGTACACCCTGGCGCGGGTGCAAATCCATCGCAGCGCACACAATTGCACACAATTTGGGATTGCTAGTTAGCCTAATCTGCATGTTTTTGGACTGTGGGAGGAAACCGACCAAGCATGGGGAGAACATGCAAACTCCATGCACACAGGGACGGGAATCGAGTCTCACCGGGAATCGAACCCAGACCCAGGAGATGCAAAGCGACAGTGCTAACCACT
>JAOVVB010000031.1:1938279-1956296 GCA_028570985.1 Heterobranchus longifilis | reverse complement strand
TAAATTTACCTTCTGTTTTCTTTTTCATATTTATTTTCTATTCATAGTCTTTTATTTTAAGGTCACGGGCAGTTGTCCAAGCATTTCACTGCATATCGTACTGTGTATGACTGTGTATGTGACAAATACAATTTGAATTTGAAGCATAGATCATGTGATTTCTGCTAGGGATTTTTTTTTGTAAAGAAATAAAATTGAAGTCTCTCACAGTAGAGGTCAGGAGAGTAATAAATAAAAATACAAAAAGGTAAATAAAAATACAAATCTTGTATAGATTAGCTGAGAATGAGACCTCATGGAAGGACACATGCTCTATTTGATTACATTCATTTCTAGATTTTGCATTCAAAATCCTCTGGAAGGTCAAAACATTATAGAGCCAAAAAGATAAGAAAAAAAACCCTATTAAAAAAAAAGAAAAACCTTTGGATTATGGATTGTGAAGCAAGTACAAAAAGATGAGATCATGACCTGAATGCACTGAAAAACACACCCATTAGCTGAAAAATGAGAAAAAATGAGATCGGGAGCATAAAGAAAGATTTATATCAAAATGTATTTTCTTAATATGTAGTAAGTAAAAGCTCACGCCTCACGCCCAGTGGCTTAGTGTGTATTGATCAATGTCAAAAGGGTAATGCTCTTTAGAAAACAAATCCCTCTTAAATAACAGCTCTTAAAACAACAGCCTGGGTCAATAAGAGCTGATTGTCACAGAAAGCACATTCCGATTCAAACTGATCGTCATGATTAAAAGCTCCTCTTGTTCACGGTTCGAGGAGGGCCTCTAGTAAACCCGGTTACTAAGGAGACAGCAAACCAAATATAGTGCATCACAAGCAACACACCCATATTCACTTCTATTAGAGACCATGATTACACAGCACGTCATGCACGTTCGCTGAAGTGAACTGACGGATCATTTAATTAATTACACACGCATAAACATAAATACAAACACTTTATGATTAATTATTATGATTATGAGTATGATGATCACCTCCCAGTGCCCAGCAGGACAATGTAAAAAAAAAAAAAACCAGCAGCACTGTAAAGGTGAGATTTGAGAAGATTCTCATATCCAGGCTCCTGGCGGCAGATTGTTCGTTAACGTGTTAAATGCTGTACAGTCACTATAACGTCATTCCCAGTTTAGGATTACAATGTGATAGCCTAAAAACCTTGAGGCAGCCGAGCAGAATTGACACGACATCAGCATGTCCCAGTAGGACATGTTTCTGTCTGTGTGCATACAAGAGTGTGGCAATAATTTTAACTTTTTATTGTACAGGCAAAACATTAACATAAACTAATCCAAAATACATAAACTGTAATGGTTTTATTATGAACCATGAATAAAAAAAGAAAGAAAGAAAAAGAATAGATAGATAGATACTGTAGCTAGATAGATAAAATGTGACTAAACATCAAGAAAGAAAAAAAGGAGAGAGATGGATAAATAGAAAGAATAAATTGTTCTAACAAAAACATTATTATTATTATTATTATTATTATTATTATTATTACAGAACTCACTCATTCATTTCGCTTGGGTGCTGTTGATTCATCTTGTTGCTCCACATTAACATGCATGATTTGTGTGTGTGTGTGTGTGTGTGTGTGTGTGTGTGTGTGTGTGTGCGTGTGTGTTGTTAATGTGATGGAAATCAGATCTAAAAAAAAATAGTGCCCTGAAAGAATTTGTTTTCTTTAAACCAATTATCAGTCAGAGTAATCCAGCCATGGCCTCATCAGGCAGTCCAAGCAGGGTCATGACCTACAGCTAATATTTTAGCATACTGTCTTTTTATTAATAAGCAGCCAGTATCTGATCACAGGGTTTAAACATCAAAATCAAGTTTATTGCTTAGCATCCACTTGGGCCTTTTTTTCCTCCTTAAAAGGTCATAAAGTTAAATGATGTTTTTTTTTTTATCTGGAAGGAAATTAAAGAATGAAAAAAGAAAGACTGAGTAAACATCAAGAAAGAAAGAAAAACATTAAGAAAAATTGTATCATGAACAAAAGAAAGTAAGAAAGAAAGATGAAAAAAGTAAAGGTGAAAAAATTGTATCAAGAAAGAGTAAACCTCAAGAAAAAAAATACTAGAATTCTAAAAAAAAAGGCCCAGCCTATCTCGTTCGATCCCCCAGAAAAAGCCAATGCAGCACAGATTGTGAAAAAAGTTAATACTGGTGATGATAGAAAGACCCCAGAACACCCAGTGCATCACATGGCACAACTATTTCCCAGAACCCAACGTTTTAGAGCACCCATGGGAAAGACATCAGATCCACAGAGGCCCTAAAAAGAAAGAAAGAAAGAAAGAAAGAAAGAAAGAAAAGGTGAAAAAATAGTATAAAGAACTCAAGAGAGTAAATCTCAGGAAAAAAAGAAAGTAAGAAAGAAAGTCTAAACCTCAAAAAAAGAATGAACGAAAGGAAAAGAAAAAAATGTCCGACCCACAGAGACACTACACCGAAATTCAAAAAGCACACAAAGGATTCGCTGCCAACCCCTTGGGGCCAGACACCATAGCAAACCCCCAAAGTCCCTGTGGAGCCATGCCCTGACGTGCCAGAGCTGCCCTGGTGGTACAAGAGAAAACTACACAATGCTGGACATAATGCTTTGCATATTGTAATGTTATGGCTGATTGGTGTATAATTCACCTAAGCTGGTATACTCACTCTTGCCACTGACACCTGTTTAATCAGACCTGCATTTGACATCCACCTGAAACTTCTGATCGGAATATTTTTTCTGACCGTGGCAAGCCAATCTAAGCCATCCAATAAAAAATAACTTGCTATTGTGTTCAAACCTGTTAAAAGAAACAAACACTAATTGCTGTGTTTTCCACGGGAGAGTGAAGCCAAATTAGAGGGTCATTTACAAATGAACACGGGTGCAGTGTGATGAATTAACAAACGGCTCCCCGTCATGAATCTTATGCAGTGTGAACATTTAAGCGCTCTGTGTGCTTTCTGTTCATTTCTAGCTTGCTGGATTCAAATGAATATCATTTACCTCTATGGCATCGAGTTTACTTACAAGACACTGTGAAAAAAACCCACAAGACGGCAGGTATCATCAGTGTCAAACTTTAGCGAACAATCTGGTGGACTGCGGCTCACCTTGAAAGTAGAAAGCTTGGAATCCTTCATGCATTTGGGCTACAGAGCAACAATCTAACTATCATGTGTTATCCACATGTGTCCTGTATGTTACTGATTTCATTACACCGATCTTCACATATCTTGATTGATCTAAAACTAATACTCATACGTGTCATAGTGGTAATGAAGGTAAATAAATACGGGTGCAAAGCGTTGGTGTATTTTTCAATATCAGACAATCCAAAATTTGAGGCTGAATCGAAGTCAAAAACATACAAGAGTCAGGCAAGGTGCAAACAAAATGTCTACAGCAAAACCAATAATCAGAATAAAAAAACAAGCAGAGTCAAAATGAAATTATTACAGGCAAAACAATTTTAATTAGGTGCTGTATGACCGAACACAGGTGTCACAGGTTAGTAATCAGGAGATCCTGAATAGAGAAAAGTGTGTTATTGGTAGTTGTAGTCCATGCCTTCCATGTTTGAAGGTTGCATGGCAGTTTCTTGTTTTTTGACATAGTAAATGTGTGACAGATCCCATTCCATACCCCCCAAAGAGCTGCCTATTGTCGGGCTCTTTTTAGGACGTCCTCTGAGTGGGGAACGGGTTGTTCTGGATATCTCTTGACAGAGAGCAGGATCAAGAACGCCATGCAGGAATCCATAAATTTTCCTCAGGTCCATATATCACCCACTCAATTAAGTACTCATGCTTACTTTACCTTCTTGTTAAATTCAAAATGTTCTTGATTTGGTATACTGGTTGACCATCGATGAGCATTGGTTCAGGCGGTGAGTTGGGTGGATTGTCTGTGGCCAAAGGACAAGCAATTACAGGTTTAAGACGGGACACATGGAAAATCAGTGCAATTCTGCAGTGATGAGGAAGCTCTAGCTTACATGTTACACCATTGATTTTACTAATGATTTTCTAAGGTCCGATATACAGTACTTGGCATTGAGTTTCTTACACCATGGGACATTCTGTAGGTCTTGTGTGAAGAGTCAGACTGGATCTCCTGGTTAACACTGGGGTGTCTCCCTTCTGTGACGGTCAGCAAAATGCAAAATGATTTTGGCAATGGGAACAGCTTGTCACCTGATGATTTGGATTTCCACAAGTAGCGGAGATCTTAGTAGAAGGATCTTTTACCTTCCCCGTTAAGCAGAAGTTAGCTTGGCATGGCTTACTCAAGTGGGTTCTGCTTTAAATCCATCAACTGCTCTCCACTTTACTCTCGCTCTGGAGAGTGATCAAAAGCACATTGATATAGTTCAATAAAACAACTGTAGAACTTAGTGTGCTTGCCTCCTTGGTTCCAGATGGATGTGGCCCAGCATAGCGCTTTACCTGTAAGCAGGCTCAAAAAAAGAGCTCTCTTATGTTGTTCAGATAATCCTTCATGAAATGTAAAGGACAAAGAGCATTGTAGCAGAAAGCCCCTACATTGTGCTGTCAGAATATTTATCAGGTTTGAAGATAAGTGTGTTGAATATATCCATGTGGGTCTTTCCAGTAGTCACAAAGGAAGAAACAGATTGAGTGAGGAGCTCCACACAGGCACTTATCTCCTCCAAACACTGAGAGGTTACTTCTGCTGCATTCATGATAGAGGCGAAGTATTCTGTCACAATAGTAATGCAGGTAAACAAATGCGAGTGCAGATCATCATTGGTTTATTTATCAAAATCAGACAATCAAGAACGTGAGGCTGAATCAAAGTCAAAAACATGCAAGGCAAAGCGAAACAAGAATGTCAAGGGCAAAACCATTAATCAAAGTAGCATGGTTGCCTAGTGTTTAGCACTGTCGCCTTGCACCCCCAGGGTTGAGGTTCAATTTCTGCCTCTAGTTTATGTGCAAGTAGTTTTCATGTTCTTCCTGTGCTTGGTAAATTTTCTCCCACAGTCCATAGTCATGCAGATTAGGCTAATTGACGTTCCCAAAGTGCCTGCAATGTACTGAACAGTATGTGTGTGTTCCCTGCAATAGATTGGCACCCCATCCAGGGTGTACCCTGACTCTTGCCCTAAGTCTCCTGAGATACTGCGACACTGTATACTATATGAAGCGGTATAGATGATAAGTGAGTGAGTGTTTCTTAGTCAGAGGTTAGAAATTACAAGTTACAGTTTTTGGTCAAAACCATTATTACACTGCGTCAGTCTAGGAAAATGACAATTTTCAAAGATTAGGTTTAATTGCTGAATCTCTAGCTAAGCATGCTCTTCTACCGTAGTGAATGTCACACTTTATGCTGTCATAACGAAATATAAAATATTGCTTATGAACTGTCTGTTAAATGATTTCTTATGTACACATACCGTTGCTCAATACTGTAAGTCTGTAAGTAGACAAGTTTATGTTTTTAAATGCTTATTAAAAAAAAAAAAGCTAACAAAACAAAAATCACAGAATTAGAGATTATCAGTCAGGTCAAGAACAATGTGAGACTCCTGTATTAAATGTGTTTACTAATGTGTGTGTGTATTTTTTAAAAGTTAACCACCTCCAGGGTTGGCGTTTCAAATTTGTGTGTATAGATTGTATGTTCTCTGTGTGCTGGGTGGGTTTCTTCCAGGTACTCAGCCATCAGTGCTTTGCTCCTCTAATTTCGTCCTTTAATCATCCTTATCATCAAATGATTATGAACTGTGGTATAACGAATGGACCAGTGACATTTCAAACCAGTCTTTTTGTTACTGATGTTTTCCGTTCTTTCAATTAGTCCCGAATCTAATCAGGGCTTAATATCTTCCTTGTGCCCTTTTAGGCTTTAAAATGAACAATGGAACATGGCAAAGATGGCAACAATGAGACATTCTCTATTTTTGTTAAATGTGGCCTAGAGGGCACACTCAGAGACGTGAAATCATTTAGCCAGGTGAGGAAACGCAATACTGTGTGATCATCGGATCTGGTGAAATGTCCATAGGTCAAGATGTGACTTGACATAAGACAGGAAGCTGACTGACAATTTTATGCTATCTTAACATGAATGCCACCGTGACATTTTCATGCTTCAGCATCTCATCAAAAAATCTTTTTTATTTTTATACAATCAAGCAATTTTTATACAATCAAGGCAGTTTAATCTTGGAAAGTTTCCAAAAGTCAACCTTTTGCAGTTGCTGAGATACTAACATAAGATATATTAACCATTAAAAAAGATAAATATAACATTGGAGTTGAAGTTTATCTGAAGCCATCTCTGCAAATCCCTCCATGCCTCCATTTTTCAAAAGTGCCTCAGGGTTCAGCTCTTAGTCCGCTTGTTTTCTGGATATACTTGGCTAAAACGCGTGCCCACATGGAGTCAGTTAGTCATCATGTCAAAATATATGTTAGGACAGAATCCACAAATGGTTTGACACACTGCCCACATGGACAGCACTTAAGAATTCACTAAAACTGATGGAACAAGTGAAAAGTCTTAACAGCTGCCACTGTCTCAGTTATCACTGCATCTCCATCTCATCTCCATATATTCAAATTGTAACATCACTATTTCTAATTATTCTTATTCTTTATTCTTTCTAAACATGCCTTTGTCTATCGACATTACTCATAGTTTAAAGTAACGTATCATTCTTATCTTTTTCTCTTCTTGCTGCTGGTGACCTTTTCATGCTATATTTTTGCCTCAGAATCGTTGACATTGCCTGGGAACTGCTGATAAACAAATTGCTGTAGCAATCAAATTAATCGACTGCAGCGAATACACAAATCAAGGCTGATTAATGACTGTATTTGTAAATATCATGTCCAGCTTTCTGAATAAATCACAATACAAAGAGAGAGAGAAAAAAAAATAAGAGATGGGAGAGGAAACATGCTGGTGGAGTTTGTTGTTCCTCACAACTTTGATTCTTAGGTAAGGTAATGGTTTGGACCAAGATCAGCACTGTATGGGGGATGTGGAAATAACTCCCAGCCGAGCCACCTCGGCCAAGATGGTCATTTGCTGTCTTACAGCCTTCTTTAAAACATTTGCACCATTTAAATGCTTCACTACGGCTAAAAGTCTCATCAACATACTGTGCTTAAAGTCATCTAGAAATGTCAATCGTTTTTATGCCTTCATTCACCAGAAATTTCATCACAAGTTCTGGTTTGACTTGAACACCACTCGTATATCTTATCATTAGTATAGGCGTTTTTTGGGCACAACGTTAGGGAGAGGTTAAACACATTTGAAGCCCCTTCTTCACATGCATGAGTTCACAGACAAAATACACAATAGACAGAAATAGACAATTTGGTACTGTAGCCTGTGGCATCATCAGGATTCAATCAGTGGATGATGGGGTGAAGCAGAAAAGACCACTGGTGCCTCTGGTAAGTATACTTAGCCAGCAAGTTTTGACAAACTACACCCTACCTGTCACATTTTGTGCAGTTCAACAAGTAACAAATGCTTGTCACTTCCCTTAGCTTGCGCACATCGTCAAATCCTTCACTTAACTCTAAGTAGAAATGATGGACTGTAAGCGAGTGCTGCATTCACAAAGGATCCTGGGAAGGACCGTCAGAAAGCATTAGCTAAGGCTCACTAACAACGGCTGTAATTTTTCACATTAACAGGATACAAACCAACAAGGCGGATGTCAGCTGGCAATTAGCATTCGACTAATAAATAGAAGATTAGGAAGAAATGTATAAATACAGTACTGTATATGACTGTAGCGAAATTATGTTTAAAAATTTAGGGGGGAGGGGGTTCTTTTTTTATGTAGTATGTGAAATTCAAAAGTAAAGGACAACTACTTTAAAAAAAAAAGCAGACTCAAGTAGGCTTAGATGTGTGTTTTGTGTTTGTGTGGGTGTGTGTATTCGGTGTAAGGGGTTCAACGAAAAATCCCTCCATTCATCTGTCTCATTTAAGTGTCGCTGTCAGTGGCGTCTGCCTGCTAGCAAAAGTAGTGAGGCAGCGGCGGCAAATAAAAATATTTATTTCTTAAGACTGCCACTGGGAAGATAATCTGTCTGAAGTGACACACACACACACACAATACTTTTGTAGTGTAGTACAGTATCAACTCTGATCCTAGACATATTTTTTAAAAATGGCTAGCATGCACAGAAAGAAGGAAATTAAATAAACGCTAATAGTTTCGTCTACTACAGAAATGTTTGAATTCTGGATTCTGAGTGGGCCGTGAGTATTGGGGTAGGGGTAGCTCTGTGGTTAAGGCAGTCCAGAAAGTCCTAGGTTCAAACCCTACCACCACCAAGTTGCCTCTGTTGGGCCCTTGGGCAAGGCCCTCAGATGTATAATGAGATTTACAAAAAATGTAAGTCATTGTGGATAAGAGCAAAGGCAAATGGCGCAAACATGGTGATTAATTTTCTGAAACAGCAGCTCTAATTGAAAAAGTGAACATCCTGGACATCCTGGTTGAGGACAATGAATAAATGTATAACGAATTAAGACATGGCCAGAAACCTTGACTTGTGTCTGTTGATTATTTTCCTATAACAGCATGATGCAGTGTATTTTATTTAAACATCTCACTTTTTCTCCTCCTTTTATATCATTTTTGTGTGCTGTACATGCTGGTATGTTCTAACACACATAGACTTGATGACATCAGCACTCCATGTTTTATGGACTCAGGAGAGTCCATAAAACATCACTTACTAAACCAGAGAGACAACAGAGTATAAGTGTGTGTGAGTGTTTGAGTGAGAGAGAGAGAGAGAGAGAGAGAGAGAGATCTATCTATATTAAACATGATCTTGTTCATCCTGGAGGTTCAGGTTTTCTACACATGACATAACTAAGAGGGCAGGTTTGTGAAGAGCATCAGTTACATGTACAAAGAAACGAGTGTAGAGGATTCTCTCTTTTTTTCTACAGCATTTTTCAGTATATGAATACACATGAATCCTACTGTATGTGTGTGCATAAGTGTCCTGTCATAGACGATGGTGTGTTACCCCGTCACTTGCTTCAGTCATTCGTTCCATTATTTATTCCGTCATTATGTCATTCTGTCATTTATGATGTCATTTACTCCTTCACTCAATCCATCATTCTGAAATTTTGAAAACGTACTCTCCTAACTCCACAAACACTATGGTGTCACTTTGTCGCTTATTCTGTCTTTCCTTCCATCATGAATCCATCGTTCTGGTCAGTCTTTCACTCATTCCGTCGTTTGTTCTGGTATCCTTTCAGTTTACTCCTTCACTTAATCCTGTCATTCTGTCATTCACTTCACCACTGTAACCGTATCGTCAATAACCCTGTTGTTCACACGTCAATCGCTCGCTCTTGTTCACACTTTTCATTACTCATTCTGTCACTCTGTCATTCCCGTTATCATATATTCTGTTTTTCATTTGTCCAATCGCTTTTTCGATACTAAATAAATCAGTTAAAACGTCACCCACTTCACCACCCAATCATTTGATCATTCATTCACTCCATCCCTGTATCTGTCACTCTGAATCCTTGAAAAATTTGTATATTTATGTGTGTGTGGATGTCTGTGTGTATGTGTGCGTGAGTGAGTAAGTGAGAATATTAATTCATGCTCAGGCACACAACCAACACTCTTGCCCCAAAGATCCAAGGGAAGGTCATTTAAAGGTGACCCTCACTGCGGCGACGCTCATGTGCTGTTTTGTAATTTTCACACACTTCTTTCCTCGGAGCGAACGAGTCTCAGCCTGCCATATGGTTCCTTCGGAGCGCGCCACCCGATTCCAGCTCTAATCCAGCAGCGTCCATTTGATTTGCTCCGTCTCCTGCAGTGCAGTTTGTGGTTTGATGCATTTATGTGTCTGTCAGGGGGGTTATGTTACTACAGAATGTCCTAAAACATACAGTCATTTATAATACGAACACACGGGACCAGCTCTTACACTCTCACACGGATCGCTACTGAATTCTGGGTCCAGATTGGTCAGAAGGTCATTTGGTTATTTTTTGATTCAGGCTAATTCACTTGCTTTAACACATTGTTTCTATAAAAAATGTTTCAGTGAGAATTGTACAGTGGATGCAAGACCTGTAAATGTGTGACGTATATACAGAAATTTCAGGAGTCATATCTAGTGTTGATTCAGCAACAGTCCAAAAGCTAAAGTCGTCATGTTTCTGAGATATTTCAGAGCATCGAGAGTACTGCGCATTTGAATCTTGGATCGGAAGCGTGCTTGTACAGCAACACACTCATATATCAAAGCAAATTTCTCCCATAAGAAATAATGGAAACTCAGATGATTTGTTCCACAACCCAAAAATATTCATGTAAAAAATAAATAATACAATCTGACAGAGCGACTCTAGATCTTTAAAAAGGAACTGAGACTGAGCATGGGAGACTATTACCCATAATTCCATAGCACGCAAGAGAGAGGAACCATCGGCTCAGTTGTGATCACGTGACACTCGGCAGACAAAGCGCATGAGTACTACTCATATGTCAGGACTTCGCTTGTTTATTAAGTTTAAATATATTTCAAAATTTTGCTCGTTTTGCCAAACACTCGAAGACCGATCCAAGATTCCACTGTAATTATAAAAGGAGAAAAAAAAGTACACAGTGGCATTTTTAAATAAAAAAAATCAATAGCATTAGTAGATTGATATGCAGAAATAAGAGTATTATATTAACACTATTCTTATACACAAAATAACAGAATTTATTGTCTCACCAATAGGAGGAGGAACTTTTTCCACTCAAACTTGAATAACTTTAATAGAAGCTACATTAGGGAAGAAGAACAAATAGCTAAAAGCAATAAAATGCATCTGTAAAGATGCGGAAGGTATAAAGCGTGTTTACACTGCTAATTAGGAACCAGCTCCCACAGCTCGTTACATGGGGCTGATTCTTTAACTCGTGTAAATGTTTAGTGTAAATGAGGAATATGTGGGTTGTTTCTTTTTTTTAATATATATTTATAAGCCTGAGACCTCAGACTTACAGAGCTATTTCCTGAATGTGCTCGCACACACTCTCGCACACACAAGAACAGCACAAACATGACAATTCAAGGAAAAGCCATCGCTACTCCCGACTGAACAAGAGCTCATTTCACCCCCTGCGGATTTTTTAGACAACATCTAACACCCCCTGTGCTGATGCTAGAGAAAAGGTCAGCGCTTCTAACCAATAAACCCCATATCTCCCATCAGCCCCTCTCTGACCAACAGGCTCCGTTTCACAGAATTTAACACAACCCCTGGTCGCGTTCAGGACCGATTCTTTTTCTGATTCCCGGCTGAGTTACACGTTAAAGCTACGTTCTGAAAACCCACACTGAGAAACAGGAAGTGGTGGACAACCGGAAAGAGAGAAACAGCTTCTACAGAATTCACACGGGATTACAAACAGCGGACCTGACACTGTAGCTCTTCATAATAAGGACAGTAATGATTAGTAATAACAAACTGATTTTTAATAAGAAATGAGTGAGACCTAATTTGTCGAGTATTGTAGATCGTTTATATTAAATGTCTTTTAAAAATATTAATATTGTATAATACGTTTCCAGTTGAATACTCCAAAAGTGACCGTAAATATTCTTCTTCTTATTATTATTATTATTATTATTATTATTATATTTTAAGTACCATATGTTTTTATTATTTATATTATTTGTATGCATTTATTTACCTTAAATCAGCTAATAATTAATAATTACTTTTAACCCCTTTTAAAAATGTTAAAACATGGCATGAACATAAAATAAATACAAAATAAACATTATTGTTTATTATTATTATTATTATTATTATTATTATTATTATGTTTTATTAGTTTTATTATTATTATTATTATTACTACCATAATTACCTTATAGGTACCTTATGTTTTATTATTAATATTATTTGTATGCATTTATTTACCTTAAATAGGCTAATAATTAATAAAAACATGGCATCAACATAAAATAAATACAAAATAAAAAATATTATTATTATTATTATTATTATTATTATTATGAAAACAGTCTAAATTGATTACATGGTGAATTTTACATTAATCATCTGCGTCAAAAGAAAAGTACTTGCTGCATCACAGTACAGCTTAGCACACTTTACAAATAGTGCTATCAGCCCTCTTCTACATAAATGAGCTCAGAGATGCCTAAATTGTTTACTGCTGCTGTGACTGACAGAGAAGAAATTTTCTAAATTTTCCTTATTAATAATAATAATAATAATAATAATAATAATAATAATAATATTTAATTGTTCTTACACAATTTTAACAATTTCAACACTTTTATTATACAATACTTGTTGATTATCCTTTTTTTTTTTTTTTTAATAAATGTGTAAATGTTGTAAGGAAGGCTGAAGGAAACTACCACATCCCTCCCTCCCTCTCTCTCCTCGTGAATAACAAACATGATTGAAAGCTAATTGCTGTCTTTTCCTCCTAACGTCGGAAGTAATTGTCACCCTACCACCTCGTTTTCCGACACTTCATTCATCTCCTCCCATCGGCCAAAGATCCAGGCATCATTTATTGTCCTGTTTAAAAGAGTTTGAAACACAGTGTGTCGGTTTGCTGCATGTTTACTATGTGCTTGATTAAATAGGAGGAGAAATAAACTGAAAGAGCTCATTGATTTTTTTTTTCTTCTTCTTTTTCATTGAATTGAAAGTAGTGGCCAGTGAAGTTCAAATTAAACCCTGATTCAATATCGTTCAGCTTTCTATTGGCAACGATTGCCTCTCTGCGATATCGACGCAATAATACAGTCTCCGAGTACATTTATGAACGTTAGTGCTTGGCAATCTGTTAAAGCCCTGGGGAAATAAATTCATGATTATTTTCTAATTAGGTTTATGCCAGTCCTGTTGGCCAGGATATACACAAAGTATGAATGATTTTTCAGATGTATACACACTTACTGTCCTAAGTCTGAGCGAGCTCGTGAGCAAATGCAAAAAAAAAATGAAATAAATAAATTAATAAATAAATAATAAAAACTATATAATTCCTCCAGATTTTCCCTGATGACATCACAGCTGAAAACGCATGCTGAAGCATTCTAACAATTCAGATCTACTAGAAATGCATCTTTATAGTCTCAGAAAAGGGGAACTGGACCTCCCAGGGTGAAAAGCGGAATATTTTTAAATGACCAAGAGAACAGTGGTTGTTAACTCGTGGGTCCCTGCACATTTTAGTTTTTTTTTTTTGTTTTACAACTCCCAGCAGACCTGATTTAACTAATCAGATAATTAACAGCTTTTGCTTAATTGAATTACACACAATATGGCCATGAAAACAACAAAATTGTGCAGGGCAGACAGTCCTCCAGGACCAGTAACGAGAACCAGTGGACGAGAAGGAATTACTGCAAGGGCCACTTTTTGTCTTTATTCCTCTCTTTGTGCTACATACACCAAATGAGGGTTTAAATCACATCTGGGAAAGCAATGATTAAATATGCTGGTTCAAAAACAGTTACTGTTAAACCTTTGTAAACCAAAGTCCAAATATCCGCCGTATAGAGCCATGAAGCTTCCACCCTTGATCATTCAGCTCCCGGCCGCTCATGCGAGTGGCAGCCCATTCAGGAGCTCTCAGGTGTCTTTTCTTTCGAGATTTCTTTTGGTTTCTATTTCTTGTTTTTTCCCCTCATTCTCAAGTTTTTAATAAATTATGTTGTTAATACTATTTGCACTGTTCTGCAATTTGCCACATCAAGACTGCACTGCAAGTAATTTCATTTCTCTTATTAGTTATACTTTTTTTTTTTTTTTACTTGTGATTTATACAGTATGCTCTATTTATATGCTTCCTGTATATTTTGAGGTTTTTATTCTTAGCATTGCACTAGTAATTTCAGGTCAGTTCTCTCGTTATTCTGTGTATATGTGAGATATACAGTTTGTAATCAAATCTACAACCGGTCTTTGTGTTACTGTCTCTATTGCTGCTGTATATCTGGAACATATGAATTGCCACACAAAAGAATAAAGAATTGCAATACATACCTGAATTGATTCTCCCCCCATCTCTAGTGTTCAGTGTGTTTTTCGCCATGCATGCCCCTGTATAAAATGCTCTTTTCGTTCATTGCAAGAGGAAATGTGTACAAGGTCATAGTGAGCCAGAGTGTCCTGAGTGAGAACATAAATTTATCTTTGTACACCATCACTGTTCTCCATCAAGTAAAACTCTCTTCTCTGAATAACTTCTTTAAAGTCCTTTTTTCCAGCCTCTCTCAAAAATAAATTCCCGAATCAAACATCTATTTTAGACATTTTAAAACACTGATGAAATAAATTTCTTCACAAAGTTTTACTGGGAAACTCAAGTTTCAGCTATGAAGCTTTTCAAACGGAGAAATGTTTGCACCAGACCTCTGATCTAATATCGTACAGGATGAAACGGATAAACATATAAATAAATAAATCACTGTAAGGCCAGGCTGTGAGATCAAACAGGGTCGCAAAGTGACTTCTTTTACAGCAGACTTTTACATAAACTTTTCCAGACGTTCATTGTTGGTTAGTAGACGGCTAGTAATTAGCAAGAGTACGGTTTTGTTCAAGCATGGCCGTCTAAATTAACCTTCAGCCTTACTCTCAGCAATATGAGGACTTTTTAACTGGTTATAAATGGGACTTGGAGAACACTGCCTGGCTAAGGATTTTAATTTGCCTAATTTTGTTGCACTGTTGATTTTTTAATTTTTGCTATTAAATTTAAAAAGGCAAGCAAAGCAGATAGTTTCAATGAAAAAAAAAAAAAAAAGCTCCCAACTTATCATTATTTTAAATCGTTTATGAATCTGTGATCCGGTTACTTTTCCAGTTTAGAATATAAGACACAGACAAGGTCACGATCCAAATATTCTGTGATGTGAATTAATTGGAGCAATAATGAATGCGCAACGGCCCGGCTCCGAGTGCACTGAAGAGCAGGCGCGATGCCAAGAGAATCTGCTTAATGATTTATTCAAGGCCATAGCCCGGCTGTTTGTCCACATCACTTAAAGGGATCTTCATCCTTCATCCACGGGAAAAAAAAAAAAAAAAAAAAAAGCCGATATTATCACAGCAGCCTCCAGATTTCAACAAACCACTGGATAAACTCTGAGCCATACATAATGCGAGAAAACAAGGGCTCTTCTTTTAAGTCTACTTTGAGTTACCGCACTGAGGCTTTTGGAAGAGTGTGTAGTGAAGAATGTTTGGAAAGGCTAAAACATAGAACGAGGTAATGATAAAAATTATAATCATTTCAGTTACACCTTAATGGCAAGACACTTCATCGCTCTTGTTTGCACATTTGCACGAGCACTTTGTGTTGTCTTTTTTGTAAAAAAAAAAAAAAAAAAAAAAACAGATAGTTTCCTGTTAACTTTAAATGTCAATCTGTCTCGTCTCAGCTAACTGGCAAATTAGGTTTCTTAGTTAGCTAGTTAGTTTCTGTTGTTAATTTATGTTGCGTGTAGCACCTCGGTCCTGGAGGAACATTGTTTTGTTTCACTGTGTACTAAACAGTTCATGGCTGAAGTGACAATAAAAGCCTACTTGACTTGATTTGATTTGTCTTGCCACTTGTCAGTGCAACTAAATCCAAAGTTCTGAATTACTTTCATTCTATCATTAAAAAAATTATGGAAAATTCAGATGGGCTTCGTCTCATCCATGATGACTGCACTCCCAGTTCTCTGTGTCGAACCCCTCACTGAATGGTTTCATGAGTGGTTTCATCCCCAGGTCCTGGACGACCCCCGTCTTAGTGTTTTCTCAACTGATTTAACCCATCAAGACGTGCTCCAGAACCAAGGATGAAAACCACTGTCCAATAGGTGTGAACAGCGTTCTCTATCGCTTTATCAAAACACCAAACGAGGAAAGATCTTTTGGAAGATCGGTGTCTGTTACTCAAGTACGGTTCCACACACATCAATTAGGATCCTTGTGGTTGTCCAACACACATTTGTATGCTCCTCACCAGTTCCTGGCATCTTCTATAGGTAAGTTCGTAGCAGACCTGCATGAAAACTCTCCCAGGATCAGAAAAATTCAAAATTCCTTTAAAAGGTATTTCTCAATATTTTAAATGAGAGTATTTGTGCTATTATTGTAACCCTGGATATACAGTATTGTGTTCTCCAAACCTGATCATCACACTGGCATAGACATAGACAAAAAGAATTCTGCATCTCTTCTGCATAAAAAAAAGCTTGCTTTGTGGTTTTGTATATACAGTACACCAATTCCAAGCCATTATTAGTTTTCTTAATGTATATAGACATTCATGAACAAAATGAAAGCTCGAGAATCTTTTCATAACATGCACTTGGTGTCATGACAACATAATCTATCCACAATTTTCACACACATTTTCAGCCTTTAATGGATATCTAAAAGAGTTGAAAAATCAGGACATTTGTGCATTAAAAAAATATGAAGCATAAATAATTCAAAAGAGCTTCAAACAGGGTCATTCCTGACCAAAGCAAACACAAACCAATTAAACAACTTTCACTGATATGCCAGCTTGCCTTTCCATCTCGCTCTCACATCTCCATTCGAGATGACGCACAGAGTCACCTAGGATGTGACGGCCAAATTGCTTTTGCGGAATTATAAATGCCAGGGTCAGCGCGGTGCAGCCATGACAGAGTGGAGTGTTTAACTTGTGCCCAGGCGTATTTCAAGATCAAGCGTTTTCACAAGTCAGATAACTTAGCAAGAATTTTCTTCATTAAACTCTTTAAGCGAAAGATCACCAGAAGTGCTGGTAGAGTTACTGTATTTGAGGTGCAGTTTGACTGTTTAAACACTGTTCATTAATAGCTAATACTCTCTGGGATTACTTCTATGGTCACACTTTGATGATTTCAGGACTGCTGATCTCTCTATAGCTGTAAGTCCTCATCAGGGGTACCGGCTGCTCTGAGGGTAAATGCTTTATTTCATGCCATCATTGTGTAAACTTTTGCATGACGGCCTCATAAACCTGGTCATTAACAAAGTTTACAGTAGATAAAAACTGCAGTTAAGTCTAATTACATATACCCTAAAACTTGATATTTTCAACCCTGCTCATTAAGCCCCCTGTGCCTTTATTGCAAATTGACCGTAAAGCACCAGAAGAGCTGGTCAAGCTGGTAGACCACCTTAGGTAACTGGTTCAGCTTTCTTATTATTTGAATAAATCTTTCGATAAATGTTCGAGCATTAAGGAACTAGTGGCCACTATGCATGATGGTTGTATCACTTCCTGCGGTTCTCTTCCTACTATACCTTGACACATGCATCACCCTGAAATAGGGTCAATCTGGAATCGTTGGATCTTTTCTCATTGTTTCAAATTTCAATCTTTAAGCCTCTTGGCAAACTACAGCTTTTTTGTTCCTTTTGTTAGTCTCACTAGCAAGTGGTTTTCCTATGGACAAAGCCGCTTTGTCCAAATCCCATGAGTGTTCTTGTCATTTGGTCAAATTGTATGTTTGGAAATGCTTTTAAATTCTACGCTCAATTTTTTACCATGCAACTTCACCAAGTATTTACTGTACAGTAATTAATGACGCTGATTCATGACTTGTTTATTTGTTTATATCTGACCACACTGTATTTATGAAGTTGGCAGCTGAGCATTATTGTTCCATGTTTTAATAATGTGTTGGACACATTATTAAAGTTCTTAACCAAATTCTAGTAATTTCACCTTGATCTTCTTAGTTGTTTTCTTTGCTTTCTGTAGGCCTATTCTTTTTGGCCAGGCGATGTATGTGCAGGAGAATTAAAGAACAAGACTGGAAATACCAGACAAACAAATAAACAAAACAATAAAACAATAAAAGTTGTAATATGAGTAGTATAAAGAGACTGATCACAAACCTCTTGACTACTGTGCATATAAATCCAAAAAAAAAAAAAAAAAAGCAAAGCTTTTCTAT
>JAOVVB010000031.1:1788281-1804803 GCA_028570985.1 Heterobranchus longifilis | reverse complement strand
TCAATGGACGCTGGGCTTCAACGGGGAAATGCACTGTGACGCTACGGGAATGTATGAGAAGAAAATCAAGTCAGCCGTCTTAAAGAAATCGCCACTGGTTCTGACACTAGAGAAGCTTTAAATCTGAGTTCATTCTCATGCGCTATCGTTGCTAGTAGTAGTAACCAAACGTGAAATTAATAATTGTTTATCTGTTTTTTTGTTGCAAGGAAATGTTTGTTAAGGAGTCTCCACTGTCAAAAGATATGTCTTGGAGATTTTCTTAATGACATTATTTGGTCTTGTTATCTGTATGAGAAGATAATGGCACGTCGCTGTGGTGTACGGTATGAAGAATACATCACGTCAGGTTGTGCAGTGAGTGGAAAATAATCAACATCGGCGTGTTAACTTAAATTAAAATATTATAAGAAGTTGTTTTGGTATAAATGTATTTTAAGGCGAGTGCATTATACATTTTCTAATACTGGGGTGTTTGAGTCAAAGCAAGATTTGTGCTGAATGTTCTGGTGATTGAAGGTGTAAGATCGATTGACAATTTATAAAATGAAGCCTTTTTATGTCACATCCTGTATACATTACTGAACAGTGGAATTATTTATTTATGACTTTTTGTACTAATTGTAATTAATTGAACTACAGCTCTGTGTTTTTTTTCTTTTCTTTCCTTTCTTGTCCTATATTTAGTCTACTGGTTAAATTCGACTGATGTACTAGAATATTTTGTGATCTAATATCTAAACGTGTACTCACACTAGGTGACCTGAGCCATGCAGGATCACTCACAAGTCCGGGTTTATTTGACCAGTGTGATCGCTCCATACTGTGCTCAGGCACAGTTCAGTAGGAGTGCATTAGTGTGATAGCTAACTGTGCATGGAGCTTAAACACTATGACATCAATCATGCGCTAGGATTAGGGCTGCACAGCATGGTCACTGGTACATAATTGATACATCCATAAAACAGTGAGAAGGTTCTGTGTGTGTGTGTGTGTGTGTGTGTTGCCCCAAATTACTCAGAATAAGTTGCAGCATAAATAGAATTAATTAACTCCATGAGAGGGATTTTCTTTGATGCAAAAAGTCACATTGTGGTGACGTAAGCGTGCACGAGCCCAGAACATTAGGAACTGTGTGAGTGTACAGTATGTCAGTGGAAGAATGTGTACGGGAAACACTCATGCTCAGGCAGGGTACAAGGCAACCGTGCCTAACTCAAGGGTCCTTTGCTGGATTGTTGAGCGCTTTCATTGAGGCTACAGCATTCCTCGATCATTTACATTTTTGTCCTCAAATTGCTCAGCATGTAAGCAAGAAAACATCTAATCATGCAAAAGTGTAAATATGAAAAGTGGAAAAAAAAAGTCAATAAGCTTGACAGCGTCTAGAAGAAATGGGATCCAGATTGCAGTAATGATGCTTGTGAGCCACCGTACATCAGGTTGCTTAAAATATTGTAGCTGGCTCGATGCTGAGTGATTGCACTTAGGAGATGATTTAGGGACTTTCTCTTCCTCTTTCTTACGCTCTTTTTCTCTCTCTTTTTTTACACTCATAAATACTAGGCAAGGATTATTCCATCATAAAAGCCACACCGTTCACACCATTAAGACTCCAATAAGAGTTCATTATGACTTTAAAGAGTTGATGTGTTAATGAAATTAATGTGCTTAGTGTGAAGCCGCCACATTATTTTATTACCATTGTAAGTTTTTCACTCAATAATGAACCCATGAGACAGGTTTTGCTCTTATGAAATAAACCACTTGTATTAGCCAAAGTTCAGGTTTTTATATTTTTTATCTTTAAAAAAGAATAAATGTCCTAAAATTAATATAAAAAAAAAAAATCAGTCTCATTCTAAAGACTATATCCGCAAGACGTGATGCTAATATTAATGCCCATGTTAGCGATCGGAGAGAACGACGCATTAGCATGATCATCTTCATCTGCTATTTCTTCGTGGAGTCTCTCACCTTGACTCACCATTACAGAGAATATTGCGCCAATTATAAGATTGAAAAGATATTTGGTATTCGCTCGTTCAAAGACGTATACACACACACAATTCTTTCATTGGATTTCTTTTGTGTATTAGGACGGGATAGATTTCTGTCATGCTGCCATGATATTCAAATAGAGTCATAATATTAAAAGTCTCTAAAAAGGACTAATTCATATTTCGTGACCATGTAGGCCATTAAAAAAAAAAATCAAAGGCAGCCATTTTACTTTAAAATACGGTTTTGAACTTTTGAATTTTTATAAAGCCTTTTAAAAGAACAGCTGATGACTGAAACATGTATTAGATACCAGGATGACTAGTTTGCTGCATTTGCTTTAACGCTGAAGATGAAATCATTCTTCAGATAGTTAAGGGTTTGTCCTGCCATTTTCACCTACATCACTTTGGATAGAACAGAACACCTAAAGGGACATTTGATGGAGAAAAAAAAAAATAAAATCAGGGCTAGCAAAAAAAAAAAAAAATGTGGAGAATGAAAAAAAATCGGGACAGTGAAGGAAAAAAAAAAATCTAGACCATGTGGCTCATACTTCCGGGTCGTTCCACTGGCTGTAGTGGAGGGGGACATAGAAACCTTCCTGAGGTCAAGAAGAATATCAGAGGAAACCATACTGCTTATGAAACAGGACTTTCTGATAAGCTACGATGAATTTTATTACAAGTTATAAGCACATGTATATCTACAAGACATTCCACATGGTACTTCAACACAACAAATGCACAGACATACTTCCCCTTCTTTTCCCTCTGTATGTCCCAATTTTCTTTTTCCTTCTCTAGATTTTTTTTTTGTGTGTCCCATGTGCTAAGGTTTTTTTTTCAAGAGAATTTGTTCATCCTTTATTTCCTTCACTGACACTGGAGACTCCTGCCATAAAGTCAATCTAAACCTCCCTAAATAAAACGTCAAAATCATCCACTTTACAATTCTCTAGAAATAATAATGAGCACATTAATATAAACCCCAAAACTAGACAATGATGTGGGATCTTAGTTAATCGGAGACCTTCAGCCTTGCTTGCTTTCTGGTTGGGCCATTACTTTCTCTCTTTCCTGTCAATCATTGGGACACCAAACATTCATAGGGCTTGTGTAAGCTTGTGTGTGCAGAAAATCTCAGATAGTGATTTCCTCTAAATGTCTTACGCTGACTGTACTGTACATGTCACAGAGGAAGCATATCTTAGCCTTCACCTTATCACAGGCTGGTAGATGGGAATTGCTAAAGATCAACCAGGAGAGAAAATGGAGAAAAAATGCAGGGACTGAGAGCACCTCTGGAGTGAAATCAGCACCACGGCCAGTGACCGCTACAGGCAGAGACCGGAGCACACCAAAGTTTGGTACGTTCTGTATGTGCTCAAGGCCAATTGAAATGGTGGTCTTAAGGACAGTTTGCCACCTCCAGGCACGCCTTGAATCGAATGTGAAAGCCAACCGTATGTGAATGTAGAAGTGGACCACTGTTAGGAATGTGGTTTGGTCATTCTTCCTCAAAATCTCTGTATTTTTGCTCGTCCTCTGATCTACACATGCACATAAAGTAGGACGGCACATTAGAGGGTTGCTCTTGACCTTTAGGCACATTTCAAGGGTTGACCTCTGTGTTCTCTTCATGTCTTTGTGTTTATTGATGACACTCAAACCGACTTAGGTGTATACTGCCACCTGCTGTATCGGAGAGAGTAAATACGCAAGTGTAATCGAGTACAGACAATGATAACGTGAACACTGGACGGATGAGGAGAGAGGAGGAGGGAGCAATCATTCCCTGGCATGGTAGAAATCAATCAACAACTGGATAACCTTTGGATAACCTCCAAGGGCTTTGCTACGTGATTTGATTAAGCATACAATTAACAATATAATAAGACTTGACCTATAATTACCTGCACAAAAAAAATAGGACCATTTTAGGTTAAGTGGTTTGGCTGATCTAACATATTAAAACAAAATAAATAAATAAATAAATAAATAAATAATTAAAAAAATAATACTTGAAAGTGTGATAATTAAACCTAGCCTAACCAGGTCTGTTATTCAATAGATTTTTCCCCCTCTTGTGAGAATAAATTTCAGTTTGTTAATCTATATGACAAAAGGAACAAATGAGGCTGGTGTTAAAAATCAGTCTATCTCAGGAATTGATTTGTACAGCTTCCCTAACAACATTTTCTAGCGCTCTATCAAGAAAACCTGGCAGACAGTTTAGACAGGTGCGCTCTATACTGTCAACATCACCGAAAAACAAAAATCAATGCACAATTTATAGTCGTTTACTGACACCAATTTCACTATCTATCATCTGATATATTATTTTACCATTCCACTTTTTTTTTTTTTTTTTTTACCAGCACAGCAGTTTTCCCAAACTAGGGGTCTAACGTCGAGCAAACAGATCTATGGGAGAAGCTCACAACCTCATCTGTTGTTTAATTCATTTAATTCACTTATTAATATTAGGAATATCGCTGTAACTGTGTAGACAGATTTCGTGTGCTGTTATTCTGGGAATCAGATTCAATCAAATCATGTTTAAATGAAGAGTGCACATTTCAGTGCTATTTCAGCCTTTTCTTTTTCTTCGTCTTATATCTTTTTTTCTTGCTCTCCTGACACGTAGCACTAGAGTAGGAGTTCAAAAATAAAAGAGAAAATAGAAACATTTCTCCATTCATTGTTCTCCAGTAGTTTCTCGATGACATCCCAGTGGAAAGGGATGAGGAATATAAAGATATGCTGAAATACTGATTCAGTATTTATGGATTTATAAGAAGTGTGACGGAAAAATAATGAGGACAAACCGAAATGGGTTTAGCAAAAATGTATGCAAAGTATGAAGTAACACACAACCAGCAGTCATGGTACTAGAGATATGAATGTACTTTAGGTTATGCTGTGATCATAAAATAATTCATTTATAGTGTCTTAACTATAAACTCTAGTGTCTAGATCAAAATTTGCAGGGGACCTCTGCAATAAGCATTCATCACCATTATCTTATAAATAATACATAATTTTTCAGCCCTCAGGGGCCCCCTGCTGGGGTTTTGGCAAGCAGCACCTCTGCGAATTCTTTTTCTTCATAAGGTTTAATCTGATTATGGGATGTTTGAAGCTGGTGGAATTAAGCTGTGCCCTTTTATCCCGAGATGATGCGTCTGAATCCTAAAGATCCCAGAGATGACCAGGAAACATTAGAGCACAATATCTGTATGCCTATATGGGAGGAGCCAACACCAGCCAATGGTAGCTATCGCTGAGATATATAATCATAACAATCACCGATCAGCCTTGGACTTGGGAGGCTCCGGAGGTTCTACAAGAGCGATGCAAGAGGAATGCATTTTTATCAATCGAAAGTTGAGCGCATTGAAAAAAGCCTCTGATTGGCTATTTTCTCTAAACTCTCCAAACAAATGAATCTCAAAACCCACTCCTTACACATGTTTACAAAAAATATTAGTGCTAATTTGTTTCAAAACATACATTTTAGAAGCTGTCTGTGCTATCCTTGCAGTCTGCGGCAAGATATTGCAATATTAGTTGAATCACCATCGAGGTATCATGATCATATTGTGTCTAGTAGTCATGGGTGAGTCCTGTCCCTAGAAGGAACTTTTCTCTGAGTGTCGATGAAGATTCTCAGTTGAGAACCACTTGAAGGTTTTTGTTAGTTTTCGGACATTTCACTACACATCCTAGTATTTTCTTCATTTTTAAGAAACAGTTGGAGAGTGACCCCAAATACTGTATCCTCCAGGGCTGTTTATCATCTGACCAGAATTGGCTTAATGATAAACTATAGAGAAGGTCAGAAGATGGAGGAGAGACGTTAGGATGCGATGCTCACACATTCTGAACTTTTCTTGTGGCTCTGACATGGGTTGTTCGGTTGGTTCAGCCTTCTTGGTAGACGTGTAAAGCGTTCGTAATCGTCCTGAGGGTTGGATGAAAGGGCAGCAGGGAGGATTGAAGACACGGTTGAGGCTCTTCTCCATGCTGCCTTTCGAGTGAAAAACAGTCCTGGAGGATAAATTTGTTATCTCTAATCAACCGAATAAAACTCAGACTGAAGAAACTACTGAGATGAACCATGAAAAAAAGGCAAGTTGGCATGACTCAAGTTTTCTCTGAGTGTTTTACGCTGCCCTTTGTGTGTTTTCAACAGCAGTGGTTCATAGGTCTCAAAGGAACCGTATATTAAATCGATGGCTGGTTTATGATTTGGATGAGAGATCACTGATGGGTGGGAATTGACAGATGAGCAAACAAAGTATACAAAAAACAATTCCACTCTTCCTGTTTCTGTTCTGTTTCATCAAAGGACATGTGACAAGCCATTTTCACACCTTTGATCTATTAAAGGAATTCCTAGGAAGCCAGCATTTCAGACGCAGGCAGTCCGATCATGGCTCTGGTGTACGGAGAAAAGTTTCTACCTTGATGGTGTCCAAGCGCTAATAAAACACTGGGATAAGTGCACTAGTGCGGCAGGGGATTATATAGAGAAATAAAGGGAGTTTTTACTCACATAACTGTGTTCTGTTTGATTCTGCACAATCAAAAGTCCCTGTTTGACTTGAACACCTCTCATACATTCAGGTTATGGGGACCTCTGCTGGCCTGGATGTGAAATTTTCTTTACAGTTACAGCAACCTTTTTTTTTAAACACAAGGCTCTAACAGAGACAGACAAATCTCTGAACCCGAACACTGAACCTTGACATCCGCACCCACGAAAAAAGAGAGATAGATTTACAGAAAATAAAAATACAAAATTTAAAAAAATTTAGTTCCCATCCGTCTTGTTCAGCGGAGCATGAGAATATCATTAACACTTTCACAAGAAGTGAAGCATAGCAGCAGGAAGTAAGGCTCAGGGAACGAAGTGTTGTTTTTTTTTTCATCTCGGTGGAGAGGAGATCCTCATTCATCCAGGTCACGGTGAACCCAAAGGTGCCGCTCAGTGACTGCTGGACCTGCTGGAAGTTCTTCTGAAAGATGACATCAGTTCAAGCTAACGGGTTTGGTGTGGCACTCATATCACGTTTTCAATGAGAATTAACAGTCACTGAGAGATACGGTACACACTCTCAGAGTTTTATGAGCAGCGAGGGCTGAGATGACATCATGACTGAGACATAAGTCAATGTCATGGTTTATAGCACATCACAGATTGCGTTTATAAGCATATATACTCTTTACAAAGGACAACATAAACGTAGGACCTCACACTCGAGTCAATGGTTAATCGTGAGAAATATTAAAGAATTTATTAAGAATATGTATTTAGAATAATTTAATAATAAAGATAGATTTCTTCATAAGGCATTATACCAGTTACATTATGAAAGAAGTCATTTATAGGTCTTTTTTCAGATAGACTTCTTGGTGTTATAAAAGGCTCTTCTCAACATTGTGGGTCTGATTTAAAAAATAATAATGATAATCCTATAAAGCAGAAGCATGTTTAAGTCTGGATTTTCTACATTTGTGTGATTTCAGATCACGTAGCATGCAGCGGGACACAACGGACATACAAGGACACACACACACACACACACACACACACACACACACACACACACACACACCATGCTCCAGTGGTGAGATATAGCACACCCCTCTGGCTGCCCAGGGGAGAGACAACATCCCCGATCTGTTTCCGTCCCTCCGTCCCTCCGTCCGTTCTCTCCACGCGTTCACCTTCAGCTCAAGAGAGGGACTTCGGTTTATTCTGAGCTACACAGCTGCAGGAACTGGATGAAGGGTGGTTTAAAAATAAGTAAATAAATAAATTACAGAATACTCTATATTAAATCCAGACTCAGGACTTTTAAAATGTCCTACAGGCAAAAAGGTAAAGGTAAAAAAAAAAGTGAAAAAAACAAGAGATATTAGTACATAGACACTGAGTCAAATGTAATATAATTTAATCTAATTTAATTGAATCTAATCGTTTCTTTCCCTAGTAGCATAAAGTGCTTTAAAAAAATGTAAAAAAAAATGAAAAGAAAAATGTCAGGTGTCCTGAGTTGAAATTTTTGACATGTCTTGCTTGCTCGACTCTGTGAAATCATATGCCTTAATTTTCTATAAATTGCTGTTTAATTTAATTTAATTTAATCTTTTTTCAGTGTAAAGTTTTTATGCTGGTGTTTTAAAACTTATGAATATTAACCAGTCAGTTAAGGGTCCAACTTTGGCCACTTGGTACTGCTGGGTTTGAACACACACTCACACAGTCACTTCAGGCAATTTGGGAATGGCAATTAGCCTAATCCGCATGTCTTTGGACTGTGGGAGGAAACCAGATAACCCGGAGGAAACCCACCAAGCATGCGGAGGTCCAAAGCCAATGTGCCACGCCTTATTTATTTATTTATTTATTTATTTATTTTTAATGAGTGTAGATTTCTGCTAGGGCTTTGCTTAGACCCAAACATTAAAGTGTCTATCTATCTATCTATCTATCTATCTATCTATCTATCTATCTATCTATCTATCTACTTTCCTATATTATTTTAGTCCTAATTATTCTGTATTTGTAGTTGTCATGACACAAAAGGAAAAAAATAATGATTGGGTATTAAAAATATTTAATAAAAATGAATGGATTCATTAATGGATTCATGACACAACCCTGGTCATGATAATGCTGTAAATGACTGATTGATTGAGTGATTCATTTATGGATTAGTGATCACATGATCAATCAAATAATTATTAGATTGATTGATTGATTAGAAACAGTTCAGCTACTCACCCTGCTTGAAAGCTTGTTTCGTACAGTAGATTCTGTGTGTTTCTCACTTTGTTATTCACTTTGCTCTTTTAACCAAAGGCACCCATAAGTGACTCAGACTGCACTCAGGGCATGGGGTTGAACTGATAAAAAAAAAAAAAAGCTGTTGATTAAAGGTCCATCAGTGGCTCGACCTTCTGGTCAATTTAAACGTTTTCTCTCCCGCCATCGAGACTTTAGATTGCCGTTTATAATCTTCATATCAGATCCCAGAATGGTTTTCTCACAACCTCTGTGCACTTTCCTTTTGTCAAAAAATAACAAGTGACTTCATGGTTCCTGTGGCCTTCATTTATTATCCAGTGCTATAAAAGTGTGTATTGCTGCCATTTATAAAGCAAATAGTCTCCGTGTCGTCTGTGATGCCCGGCTGTTTTTTTTTTCTTTTAGGGTTTATTGCTGTTCTGAACATATTTTTAAAAATATATATTTCTTTCAGCAGTGCCTGGTGTATTAATGTATCACAGCAATGTAGCACCTGTTATACGGCACTTTCTCAGTAGTACTTCTTCTTCTTCCTCTTTCAGTAAGTTGTGATGTAGACAGAAAGGCAAATTGTGGTGTTATTGGTTAGGATAATTAACTAACACTCATTGGACATAAAATAAACACACTTATGGGTTTTATATCCCAAGCAGCTTAAGTTTTCAAACAGAAATTGGAAAATGCAGGACTCTGATTAGTTTTTAATCAGATTCCTATATAATTTGGAACAAAATCATTTTCCAAGCAAGAAAAAACAAATGAACAAACATACAAAAAACAGATATTGTTTTTTATGCTAAATTTATTAATTTTTTTATTAAATAACCTTAGCAAAAAATCTCACAGAAGAAAAAAAACTTTATTTTACATCATCAGATAATGTTGTTTTAATGTAACATGATTAATGATGATGATGATGATGATTATTATTATTATTATTAATATTATTAATAATAATAATAATAATAATAATAATAATAATAATAATAATAATAATAATAATAATAATATTTTATGCATAAATATAAATATTACTACTACTACTAATAATAATAATAATAATTAATACATAACTATAAATACTACTACTACTACTACTAATAATAATAATAATAATAATACAATATAAAATTGGCAACACAGTGGTAACATTTAGCATTAAAATCCATACATTTTTAGGAAATCAAGAAACATTTTTTTATTAGCCACATAAGGTGAAAAAACAAACATATTAGGAATTGAATTGGAAAATACAGTTTGTTGATCCATTTTGTAATATTTTTGTCACAGGTATACTAGAATATTAGTTACATTAATCTCATTATTGAGATTGTTTCAGCTTTTCTCACTCTCTTGCAGCTAAAAATGTGAAATAAATAATAAACAAGCAACAAACAGATGGCAAAACACTCACAAAGCTTTACAACTGTCTTGTAACACATCGCAGGGGGAATTTTTAGCTTTCACCAACATCTCATTATTAGATTCAGAAATGTGCAAAAAAAAAGCAGCATTGATCATTACACAGCAGAAAGATTTTGATTCAAAAATTCAAAAGCTTATGCATAAGAAGAAGAAGAAAGAAGAAAATGATGAAGAAGACTGATGTGCCGTCGCTCATTATTTCTAATGTATGATGCTGCACTTTTGCAAAAGAAGAAGCAGACGTAGAATTCTGATTCTGATGAAAATCTCTCTGAAAACTCTTTCACAGCAGCTACGTCTTGGACCGAGCACACAATGTTGTATAAACCTGCAGAAGCTTCTGACCAATCAGAATCCAGATTTCAGCAGCACTGTATACTGTATGTATTTATGAGTTGGTGTGGAATACAAGGCCAATATGTGCATCTGTATTTGTTTTTAGGGGTTAAATGCAAAGTGGGCGTGGCCTAAATATGAATTAATTTTAATTCAGTTTAGTTCTTCACTGGGGGTGACATACAGTACCAACACCAACAACAACAAGTGTCGCCTTTCTATATGTTTTCTTCCTCCTTTCATATCTCAGATAAATCCTGATCTCCTAGGGAATTTTAGAAGTTAATAGCTAACTGAAACAGAATCTCAATTGGATCTCCCAAGATGTGAAAGAGAATGCTTTAAAAATTAAAAAAGAGGGAAGAGACCTCACACATCTGTGTTATCTTCAGGTTCGTAATCGGCAAGCTTTCTCTGAGGTGAATTATTGTGATGGTTGAAATTACAGCGATGCCGACTAAAAGCCTGAGAGCGATTCACTGATTCATCCACTGGAGAGATTATGTTTTCATGCTTTTTTTTCCCCCAAAGCAGCGATTTAATAACATTGAAATCTGTAAAGAAGAAGAACAAAAAAATCTTCAGTTTGACTGAGGAATTCTGTCTGCACTAAAGCTATTGATTCATTGAGACACGTTCTGTACAGTCTGTCTTTTATAGCGGCACTATGCCAGTGTCTCGATGCTATCACCAGTACGAGAGGTTGCTGGCATTGGTGTCGTCTGTCGATATAGTACGATGTTGACACCACAACAGCCTTGATATGTTTAATGTTCAAACTCTGCCATCTGTGCCTCTGATTAAAGGCTTTCACAGCATGAACAAGGCCGAGAAGAAAGCATGCGCTGGGGGCTCCATGGTAATTGGGTCAGGCTCGAGTCCAGGTATCGAATCAAATTAGCCAATGTTGCTGAACATCTCCATAAATAAAAAAATGAAAAAATGTTCTGCATTTTAAAAAATGAATGTGTTCTCTGGCAGATCTTACTGAAGCATGGACTCGCTTCTTTCTGCAATGACTTTCCTTCATTATCTCCTGAACTTCCTGATGATCCTTTACCCGAAAGTTTATAGCAAACAATTAAAAAGTTTAAGCACTTTTATGAGACACTTTAGTTAATTGGGAACTGTTTTATAAGAAAAACAAAGGAGAAGGAAAGCAGCTAATGCAGGTTTACTGTGGAGGTGTGAAGCATTAAATAAAGCTGGATCTGATGAGGATGATAATGACAAAAATGATGATGATGATGATGGTGGTGGTGGAGGTGATGATGATGATGTTAATGGTCTTAATGATGATGATAATGATGGTGGTGATGATGATGATTGTATGACTGTGGTGATGATGACGATGATGATGATGATGATGATTTGACTGTATGATGGTGGTAATGCTGGCAATGACAATGATGATGTTGATGATGATGATGTGACAATGGTGGTGGTGATGGCAATGATGATAATGGTGGTGGGGTTATAATGATGATGATGATGATGATGATGAGTGTACAATGGTGGTAATAATGGCAATGACAATGATGATGATGCTGCTGATGCTGTGACAATGGTGCTGGTATTAATAATGATGATAATGGTGATGATGCTGATGATTTTGATGATAGTGGCAATGATGGTGATGGAGATGATGATGATGATGACTCAAGTATGAATTGTTTCATTTCAAATTCAGAGGCCAAATACCGCCACCCCCCCCCCCCCCCTAAAAAAAAACTTATTTAATGCCAAACGCCAAAACTGACATTAACATATGGACCTAAAAGAATAATGTCAGAAGTTATGGTGATACAATATTTGTAAGAAATTGTAGCCGTACAATATCATCTCCAAATACATTTTTGATCAGTTTTGATGCGAGTCCAAGTTGAGATGCAGCTCGTGACAGTAATAATAATAATCGGTGGAAAGTTATAAAAACAATCAGTTCATACGTGACTTTAACCGTAAATGTTAGAGTTCCCTTGGCAACATGACAGACACGGATGTTTCGGATCTGACATGCCATCTGGTTGTTGTCACTCTTCATCCTCTGTATACACAGAAAACACGTACAGTAGCGAGTGTGTGAACAATGTCGCTCCTGCATGCAAGGTGATAATAAACAAGACTTTATAATCACGGCATGCTTACGGAGGAGTCGAGTACGTTAATACGGGATCGTTGCGGGCAAGTAAAAAGTAAACAGGATTATCTTAGCTGATGAGCGGGATTCGGCTCTGAAGTCATCGTTAGCATCAAACAACTTAAACAAAATGTCTCTTCAAAGGCATCATGACGGAAAATTAAATCACTCCCTTTATTGTGCGTCAGGAGATAATCTTTCGTCTGGTTTGATCTGTGTAGCGTTGTGTAAAAATGCAGGCGGGTAGCCTAATGAATGATGCACAGCATAACCTTTAGCCCTTATGAGGTCTCAGCGTTGATTTTGTGTGCTGTTTGCGTGTGCGTAAGGATGAAACACTAGTGCCTTATATATGAAGGATGAGTACTAGCGTCTGACCCCCCACCTTGCCTTTCTAGTTTAGGGGAACAAAAGCAGAGGTGGTTCTAAAAAGTGCACAACATGCAGTGATTACTCTCCAATGATGGCAGCGTAATATAAAGAGCTCACCGGGCCACGGGATGCATAAATCATGCGTATCCTCTGTGTGACCCGCCAGGATCGGGCTTTGAGCCCGGTGTCTGGCCCTCATGATAAAAAGCTCCATTTGAAATCTGGTGAACCCCATCAGAGTCAGCTCTGACATACACACACTCGTACACAAACACACACACACACACACACACACTTCAACAGGCTCAGCTCAGCTGCCTGTCCATACTGGACAGAGCACGGATCCAGGCCCGCTTCTGAAACGTTACAGATTTCATGCCTTTTATCGTCAAAATGCATGTCTTGAAATCGCCCGTGGCCACCTAAACATGTGTGACGTTATGTGCATAAAGTGCATAAATTATTTAAATGAAAAAAATAATTGTGCACGTGACAACGTAAATAAATAGTGTGTAAAAATATTAGTTGTGTATGTAAAAAAGAAAATTCACATGAAGCATGAATTAATCACATGAAAAATGGAATATATAAAACTGAATTAAATTAATGAAATTAAAGTAGACCTGATTTAAAATGAATAAAAATGCAAAAAAAAAAATCACCTTTAAATCATTTTCCAAATTTCACAAGTGGAAATAAATGAATCATCTGTAAATAAAAATAATAATAATGACATTCATGAAAATTTAAGCACTTGTATAAATAAATATTAAATAAATTAATTATTAAAATAAAAAATATATTCTTAATAAAACATTATAATACAAAAAATAAATTATTATTTATAAGCTCAAAAAAGAACAAATATGTTAGAAAATATTACTAATAAGTTAACAATTAAATTAATTACACAAAAAAACACGTAATGAAAAAGCAAAGTTCAAACATGTGCTTTTTATGCTCATGCTTGGGAAATATAACGTCTTAAAAAGCACACGTGGTTGGTGTGATTATATTCACATGTGAAGTCTGTGAGTATTTTTATCTACACCTCCAGATCTCACTTCTCACTGGAAAACCTGAGATGAATTCCGATCACACATCAGGCACCGTGTGTGCATGTGTGTGTGTGTGTGTGTGTGTGTGTGTGTGTGTTTGTGTATGTTGCCTAATTCCTGAGAAACTACAAAAGCAGGTGTTTTGAGCTGAAAACATAAGGAAGTTTGCAATTATTCTCTCGCCGTGATCTGTCTGCAGGCCTCGGTCCTCATTATGCAATTGCTGACATGATGCACAAATACACACACACACACACACACACAAACTGCATGAAACACCAACTTTCGACCTAATTAACTAGTTTGTGCATGAAATATAGCAGAGGATTTTATTTATTCATAGTTAAAAAATTCTGAGTACTCAGAGTCGGGTTATGCGTGCTCTCAGGCTGATTTTATGTGCTCCACATGAAGAGTAGTAAAATCACCTGGCATGACCTACCTGAGGTTGCCACATTATTCTGGAAGTTTTTAGGCATAAAAAAATGCGGACACAAAAAAAAAAAAAAAAAAAAAAAGCTTGAACAAAACAAAGCAAGAAAACTTGTTTAACACCATATCACATCATCAAAAAAAACTCTACATGCTTAACAGGAATTTTGTTTAAAAAGAAAGAAAGGAACTCATGGGCTCAATCAATCAAACAGACAACCAATCAATCAATCAAACAATTACCCAACCAACAAACAAACAATCAATTTCCCCTATCATTTACAAAGATCATGCTCACACAGCTCATTCAGGTGGAAGTGGGCGAATAGCACTTTCCTATCAGTGTGTTATGATGTTTCCATGTGCAGCAGTTTGAAACAACGTGGCCATGGGCAACCCTTCATGTGCCACAGAGCAACACCCTCTGTGGTTGATATCTGTAGTAAGACGTGCCAAAGCTTTCTGACAGGTAGGAATTGTTCATGACTAAACGAGGGAGAAAATCATGGGGGGAAAAATGCAGGGAACTGGCTCGTGCAGTGTAACACCCTGTGGAGTGCTGAAGAGCGAGGGCACGGAGTGTAAGATAACAATCAGCCACTCTAAGAGATAAGCACTCAGACAGGTCAGTTTCATCCATTACTCTCCAACACACCGTGACAGGATTCACGTTGATCCTCTCCTCTACCTGAACTACAGAATTCCCTGAAAGCGTAGTGATATATCGGCCCGTCTCAGACGACCTGGCGGACCACGTGACAGAGTTAGTAACGACAACATCTCTCTAGTACTCGTATTTACTTATTTATGTATCTTTACATTTTTCTTCCATCTTTGATCTGAACATACAGGAAGCCTGGTAAAGTTTCTATAGTTTATATTTAATATATATAAAGGTATCTATAGCTCCAATAAAATATTGTGTTAATATTGACTATCGAATATTGATTATTATATTATTATTATTTTTTTAATAATGACAATATAGAAAATATTTTGTTCTTTTTTGCAATTAAATTGCTATACAACAATCTATATTTAGTATAAATTCTTATATTTTTCACAACCTGCTGGTCTTAGAGCTCAGTCCGTGCCTGCTTGACTGCTTTCTGAAGATCATGTACAGAAATTTGCCGCTTAGGTTTGTAATTCATTTGAGAATTGCCTAGTTTTATTCATTTTTGTGCAGAGGTGGACTTCAGGAAGTAAAAGTCCCGCCCCATATGTTTCATATGTTCAGTGCATTAAGTAAACCAGCTGATTCTAATTAAAGCACAATTCCTCACCCAGAAACAGTAGGTGAGAACGAATTAGTGACATCATCTGTTTTGTGCAAAAGGGAAACTATAAAAATTCAAATTCAAATTCAAATTTTATTTGTCACATGCACAGTCATACACAGTATGATATGCAGTGAAATGCTTGTACGACCGCCGGTGACCTTAAAAATAAAATAAAATAAAAACTATATATAAGGAATAAATATTAATAAAAAGAAATGAAATACGAAGGAAAATAAATGTAACTAGTAAAATAAACGAACTGTACAAATAAGGGCATAATAAAAATATTACAAAATATAGGAATATGGGGGGGAAATATATATATATATATATATATATATATATAAATAAAATTTTTAAAGTGTTTTGAAGTGGCAATGGCTGTGCAAGTATGCATGAAAAGTGACTTATGAAAAAGACTTATGAAAGTGTCATGTGCAACGACAGATATATAAACATGTATCGTATAAAAGTGACATGTGCAATGGTTTCAGGTATGTAAATATGGATTGCATGAATGTGTCCATGATTGTCCAGTCAATGTCAATGTTTAAAAGATATTACTCCTGTCTGGTGTGATGTGATTGAGAGACCTTATCGCCTGCGGGAAGAAGCTCCTCCTCAGTCTCTCTGTGTTGGCCTTCAGGGAGCGGAAT
>JAOVVB010000031.1:1730886-1744828 GCA_028570985.1 Heterobranchus longifilis | reverse complement strand
GTGCTATAACATAATGGATTTTATGATGAAGGCCTAATATGAGCTTCCCCTGTTTCAAAAGCTAGCAGCCGCCACTGCTCTCCAGTGCACTTTGAATAAGACGGAGGGCCGAGAGGCTCGAGGGGAGCGTGGTCAGGAGCGCGGCGTTATTAAACCTTAGAAGTCTGTTCTTATTTTATTTATATTTTCATTTTTGTCTATGAATGTGAGTATCTGTATTTTAGAGGAAGCGAGCGGACAGAAGGCAGCAGTGGAGAACGGAATGATGCTGGAGATTTTTTTCACTTCAGGATGAAAAACAGGTCATGCAGCTAAATTCTGGATCACATCCAGGGGTCGGGTCTAACGGTACGGAGAAGGAAAGTTGCGCGGGGTCAGCGGGTGAGGCGTCGAGCTGCCGACTGGAAGGTTGTGAGTTCAAACCCTGGCGTCGGGCCTTTGAGAGGAGAAGAAAAAAAAGGAACTTTAAGCCTCGAGTGCTCGATAGTGTCTTGTTTTGAGTAAAATGTTCAGGGTTCAGTGTAAAACAAATGTTCTGTAAAAATGTATCACAACTGTCCTTAAATATGAAGACAAATCCATTTATTTATGTTCAAGGTTGTGTTAGAACCAAAGCTCCAGTTCTTTCTCTCTCTCTCTCTCTCTCTATCTTTTCTATGCATGTTTTGTTATTTTATTCCTTATTTCCTCTTCTGTCAGGCGAGTCTGTGTGTGTGTGTGTGTGTGTGTGTGTGTGTGTGTTTTGTATCCTGTTTTCTCGTTCCTTTCTTCTCTTTAACGTGGCTTTACCTCTCCATAAATGTGTAAAACCTGTATACATTGCAGACAAAGACTTGCTGTGGATGTTACAAAGGATGTTGGTTGATGCACACAAAAGGCAGCAATGAGCAGAGTTCTGAGCTGTCTCGAATCAAACACACCAGCACACACATACTGTATACACACACTCAGGTTTTTAATGCATCCACACATCCAATGTGTCCACTTCCCTGTTTGCCTTTGTTGCCATAGAAACGAGGAAATAGCAGACAGAGGACTCTTAATTCCAGTGAAATGCGACTGTAACAATGTGCCAACATCTGCACTCAGTCTTGTGAGGCGAGGAGAGGCGAGGCGAGGCGGGGAGAGGTCCGTCTATACGAGGAGTTTTTGGACATAGTAGTTTGCTGATAAAGAATAAGAGAAAAGAGCACACAGTTATTTTTCCTCATGGCCGTATCCCACCCAATTAGCGTACAGGAGCTATTAGAGCAGAACGGAAAACCTTAAACCATTACTTTACTGAGCAATTACTTATTCTGCAGAACGGGTAAAATAATTTTTAATCGATTGCCGACATTATTTAAGGTGCGTTTTCCCGACGGAGTTTCCAAACAATAGGCTGAGTAATAATGAAAGCGCCAATGCAATAACATAAATAAATATATATATATATGAAAATGATTGTTTAAGCAAACATGATTCTGGTGCCGCTCATATTTCACCGGGCGAGCCGGAGTGGTGCGCCAGCTGTTGGTGCTGTCAAGGCGGCGTGACTGCCTCCTCAATTCCCTCTCAGCTCCTGTGAAGTAAACAGAATTAAGACTGCGAACATCTGCTGCGCGCGAGGCTGACGCCGCCGATATTGAAGCGGGCGTTATCGGGTCAGGGCGACTCGGGATGCATGTTTCTCTGCTACAAGGATGATGATGATGATGATGATGAAGATGGTTATGATTATCATGATGAGATTTGTGCAAGAACGTTATCGCAGAAAGTTCCAGCACGCAGCATTCTGCATTAAATACATCAGCAAGCTTTTTTCTCAATTTTTTTTACAAAGTGTGTGTGTGTGTGTGTGTTAATGCTCCAGTTGAAATATCCCTATGAAGGTAATGCTTTATACATAAAGCCAATTAGAATTTCACCTTAATGTGACCTCATAAAGGAAGAGCTCCTCCCCCGCTTGCTGTTCAGCTCTGCTGTTCTGCTCTAGGGGGCGTGGCTCAGCAGTAGCTTATATGCATAGACACTGAAAGGAAAAGGAAGAGATTTTAAAACAAAAGGAAGTTGATTTATATCTATATAAATAAAAGAAAGGTTTTCATCAGTACATTGATCAGAACTCGCTCTTTTAATAATACCTTGAAATCAGTCTTAGAAATTTTTCTGTCTGTCTCTCTGTCGGTCCAGCCAGATTTGTCACAGCATCACAGCAAAACTGGCTGGACAGAATTTATGTGTGCCAGACTATAAACTGTTTTGACAGTGTACCGGGCATGCGCCAAACTGTGGGCGCGTCTTAAATCGACAGAAACTTTTGCTGTTTCTACACTTTCTGTAGATATCTGCTTAAAGTTTTACATGCACCATAAATGAAATCAAAATGATGAGTAAAAGCGATGTTATGAACAGTTATGTACCGGATTTAATCATTGATAATATCTTCTTATATGGAGGTCACATTAGGGGGGAGAACCTAATTGGCTTGGTTAAACGCTAGCCATTATGACAATTGAAAAGAAAAAAGACAAAAAGCAGGGAATTCTCTTTTTTCACATGACAAATTGTTGCAAATTACAAACAACTTTATTAGATTACATGTTGAATTATCAGAGAACAAAAAAATATGAAAAGAAAAAATGAACCAACCAATCAAAGCAAACTTTTCTAGTGCAATTTCTTGTGGTTTTTTTTTTTTTCTTGGGATGTTAAGATGGTTGATGGTTGACTAAAATGAAACATGAGAGGAGATCGAGGACAAATCATGAAAATTACCTGAGGGAGAGAGAGAGAAACGTAGACATAGAAAAACTATGGAAATAACTCTTTCTTTTTTTTTTTTTTTTTCGAACCAGCTGTAACTAGCTCTGCCACACCCTGAGGAATCTCTTCCTGCTTCACAAAACAGCGACGTCTCGCAAACACTCGGTCCACGCACAGATGCCCCCGCCAAAAGCGGCATATGTTTCACTTCACACTCATGTCACGCCGATAATGGATCACGCTTTGATGCATGCCGAAGAAGCATGATGCAAAAACTCTTGTCTTTTTTTTTCTTCTTTTTTAGAATCTCATCACTTTGTATCAGTGTGGAAATCTGAGCCGTTAGAGAGTGTTGTGTTTGCGTGGAACCTTTGTGGTGTGGTTCTCAGAGCATCCATGTGGCAGGTGGGTCTGAGAACATCTGGGTGACGTCTTGTGTTGTGGTTCTGCTTTGAAGTGAAGTCTGGTGAGAAACTTCGAGTCGAGTGAAAACGCAGCCAAATGCAGGAATTTGCTGACTTCTAGACATTTGCACTAATAAATTAAAGAGAGAGAGAGAGAGAGAGAGAGAGAGAGAGTAAATCCAGGATGATACTCAAATAATTTATAACAGTTATTTATCTAGATATCAAATCATTTATTTAGCTCCAGTTCTCTCTCTCTCTCTCTCTCTCTCTCTCTCTCTCTCTCACTCTCTCGGTCCTTTGAGTTAGGAAAGGGAATCAAACATGCTGTCTGTTTTGGGTCTTTTTTTTATTTGTAGATGTGAGCTGCTAATCTGAGCCAAAGCCCAGAGCTGCAGTGCTGCCATGTGTTCTGGAGATTTGGACAGACAAGTGAAAGTTTCAAACTAATTATTCATATAAAACGTCAAATTATTTATTCTCAGAATTGGGATAATTTTTGTCTTTCCTACTTGGACTTTTTTTTTTATGTACCCTCCCTGTATTTCTCTTCTCTTTTCACCTTTAATGATGTGCAATGTTAATCCAAACCGATCGTAAAAAAGCGAGCAAATCAAAAGAATCATTTCAATTCGATTCCTGCTCTTTATCCTGACTAATAGGTGTGAAAGCGGATCAAACACGCTGTCTGTACCTCCTGCTCCATGATGAATGACTCACGATCTGTCAGGGTACAAACCCTCTGACCTTTCCCAACCAGAGGAGAACAATGGCTGTCGTTAGCATGTGCTGCTTTTCCCTACGACTCCTTTATGCATTGTGGCAGAATGAGTGCATGAGGGATTGTTATAGTGTTCGCCTTTTTTTGCCGATGATGGAGATAATTGCGGCGTGTGGGACATTCGGTGGATGCAGAGGTACAGCCAGAGAGGTTCTGCAGGTGGAAGCAGCTGCGTGCCGATCTCAAGGGAAACGCAGGACACGCAGGGATGAAGTACGTGCTTGAAAGGGCGCTTCCTCCAGCCGCTCAGCTCCAGAATCTCTGAGTCATTGCTTCACTTTTCTGCCCCTTTGTATCCTTTCTATTTAACACAAAGCCCTGCTACCCCATTCCGTGGCATGATTTCACACTCCAGGAGAAGGGCCGGAGCAGCGCGGTTGGCTCGATTGACTGTGTGATGTATGCCCGCTGCAGGAGACGGCCGGGAGATTAGCAGGTTGACATGGTGACAAACCCCTCTTACTGCTGCCTTTTGATCCTTCTACATCCTCTCGCTAATGTCAGACACGAGAAAAGAGCTGGAAGGAAATCCGCCAGGGAGACGAGACGACTCTGGGAAAGCAGAGGGACTTGTTTAATTATGTATTAAATTAAAATTGCGCTGTTGAATTCTGGGTTCTGTTCAGAAAGGTGTTGATTAATTTTCCTTTACAATAGCAGACAGGAGTCCTAACTACAAGGCAAATTATAGGTTTATGGTAATGTACCGACATTAACGTGTTCCTATAGCAACGCCTCATTTGAAGGGATTGACTACGTAAAAGGTATAAAAAAAATCTTTTACCCAAAATATTGGTGTAATATTAGGGTCCATGTAAACATCAAGTATGTTAATGAGTTGAAAAATATGCAGTTCCTTGAATGACCACTAGGAGCTGATTTCAAACATGAATCCCGATAGAGCCTCATGCTAACATATCTAAACTTTACTACTTAAATAAAGTTTAAAGTTTAAAGCTTGGTATAAAAAAAAATAGGTCCATAGTCTCCATAGGTTTTGCATTTATGACAAGTGTACAGGGGTGAATTGTATGTAATTAAACAGTTAAAATGCTATCAAGCCATAAATTTATGCTAATCATTTGCGTCGTTGAATTGAGTGACAGCTACATTGCAAGTGCACACGAGTTCAATCAAATGCAAAGAAGCGTTAGATAATGTTAGTTAATAAACGTTTGTCACCTTAGCATTTGATTTAAGATTAAGCTAACCTTGTGGTAACTGAGGTAAGGTTAAGCTAAGCTAACCTTGTGATAACTGAGGTAAGTTTAAGCTAAGCTAACCTTGTGGTAACCGAGGTAACGGTTAAGCTAAGCTAACCTTGTGGTAACTGAGGTAAGTTTAAGCTAAGCTAACCTTGTGGTAACTGAGATAAGGTTAAGCTAAGCTAACCTTGTGGTAACTGAGGTTAAGCTTAAGTTAAGCTAACCTTGTGGTAAGTAAAATTACCTATCCATTTATGGATTAACCGAAGTTTATCCAGAGTGCCCACAGTTTGACGGAGGGTTTGTCCAATTCTTATACCGTTAATGGTAAATGTATGCATCTAATACAGTTACACCGTTTGGACACCAAAGGTCCTGATATACACAACACATTATATACTACAGTTCATCTATACAGTACAATAAGCATGCAGGTCACATGATCAGGTTCTCAAAATTTTTAGATAGAGTTTATAAATGCATTTCCTTGTCCTTAGCCCCTAAGGGAGCATTTTGGCATTATTTATTTAGCTTTTTTGCTGTTTTTTTTTTTTAGGAGTGACATATCCTTTTTTTCAGCACAAAATAGGCAATATGCTGAACTAAATTTTATTTCAAGGCAGCATGATGGCTTAGTGGTTAACACTGAGTTGCATGTTCTCCCTGTGATTGGTGGGTTTCCTCTGGGTACTCAAGTTTCCTCCAACAGTCCAGAGACATTATGCTGTGCGTTAATGAGTGTGTGAGTGTTTGTATGTGTGTGAGCCCTGTGATGGATTGGCACCGTGTCCAGGGTGTACCCCGCCTCGTGCCCTATGTTTCTTGGGTGGGGCTCCAGGCCCCTTGCGACCCTGTGTACAAAATAAAGAGATATAGATGATGATAAGTGAATTTAAATTACATAGTTTAAATAACTACACAAACATGAATGAGCAAAAAGTTAAAACGTGGGTCACACAGGCAAAGAAATAGCACAGATACACATGATCACGTGTTTTAATTGTTGTGATCTGTTGATTCCATGACCAAATAATTGTAATAATAATAATAATATGCTCAATTTGAGAGTTCTCATTCAAATATTCTGATAGTGGTAAAAAAAATTTACGCTTTATAACCAGTGATAACTACTTAAGTAGTGATAACTTTTGTTCTACCTCTTCTTTCAATTTTTTTTGATTCTGAAAGATTCCGAATTGTCAAGCCAAAATTGTTTTAATCTAATCTGAGTATACAGTATTGTTACATCTCTAGCAGCTAGCTCGGGTGTTGTCGGGGTTTCATTACAATCACAGTCACATTCTTTTAAAAGCCAGCTACGATTTGACTGCCTCTATCTACTTCTAAATATTTTAAAATGCTCCACACCCTCATCTTGGCAAACAACACAAAGCCGTTAGAAACACTGTATTTCAGTGACTGTGAGTTGTATTTGTTGCTATTGTTCATTTTCTCACTGGAAGCTTGCAGAATCTTGCACTAACTGTTCTGCCTTCATAATCAAGGATCGTCCTGCATGGACATGGAATCATCAGAAGCTGTCCTAAATTAAACCTAGTAGTGATCAGTTTATCTTCTTTTATACACAGGTGTGTTTATTTTGTGCACATCAATTATTAAAGATTCCAACCAGGAACCAGGTTTAGGAAAATAAATAATAATAATAATAATAATAATAAAATGTGATGGATCGGACCTCAAATCCATTTGTGCTGCCTGGAGAACTGAATTACCTGTTTTATTGTTTTCTCCTTGTTTATGAATAAAGGAAAAAGGAAAAGGGGAAAGCTGGCTGGCCAAAAGACTCGAGGCTGAGAAAAGAGGACAGAACACACTCGAGTCTTTGGCAGGATCGTCTGGCATCCACAGCACAAAGCAGAACAGCTGCCCGTGCACTGCCTGTGGTTGTTGGGTCGAGAACATTTCTGGGCCAGAGAACGGACGCCACCCTGTCGTGATGTTGGGACTGCCAAGAAAATATTGACTTTTAAAGCAGTTTGAACGATAACGTGCTGGTCACCGCGATAAAGGATGAATCCAGGTCGCGGGAGACGAATCCTTTCACATGGGGTCATTTTCAAACGGAGGGCATTTAGATAATACACCTGCTAATATATCTTTAATCACCCGAATGGGCAAATCCATAAAATTTATGAGCATAATTGCCCGAGTATAATCGTTTTTCTGCAGCTTTTTGGACCAATCAACCCCCGGAGCTTGGATTGAGGGTTGAAAATTATTCTGCTTCTGGAAGCTTGTGGAAGCTCAACAGAGTCGAAAATGGATTAGTTGGCAAAGGAGGAAACAGATTTTCTCATCAGCGCCAATAAGCAAATACACTGCGCATCTGAGACTAGAGTAGATTTGGGGTAATAAAGCAGTCTCGTGGCAAGTCACAGCTTTTCCCTGAACCAATAACAGTCTGTAACCAGGGTGGGGGGTGTGGGGGTGTTTTTTTCTCAACACATAATGAAAAACAATCGTTTTATGGACTGCAATAGACAAAAATCAACAGACATACTGTATAAGCGCCGATCAGTGACTCAAATGAATTGAAACAGGCTTCGGTTAAGTTTTGTCACGTTTCATAATTCGATCATGATATAATAAAAACATTAACACTATCAATACCGGATTTCACAATATCAACGGCAATAATAATAATAATAAGAAGAAGAAGAAGAAGATATTACACATTATTAAGCCTAAAGAAAAAATACTAAATTAAAATATTTTGAACATATTTCTGGAAATGCATAATTTTGTTTTACATCCTACAAATATTATTATATTAAATGTAAAAACCTGAAATATAAATAGAAAATTGGGAAAATATGTTTTGACATGTAGTTTTGTAAACTTTTTACCAATGTATTATAATAATAATAATAATAATAATAATAAAATAATAATAATAATAATAATAGCAATAATAATAAATTATTTTTGGAATGAAATATTTAATTTCCCTGGATTTAAAACGTCCATGATTTTTCTTTTTTTATGGTAGGTTTTTTTTTTGTGTGTGTGTGTGTGTGTGTGTGTGTGTGTGACAATGCAAAACCTCCTAAACTGATTCCTGTGAATCTCCTCTCTAGAATCAGAGGCACCATGTATTACATCTTATTCCCAAAACACTTTCTGTTGATTTGTAGACAATAACAATAAATTTTTGTCTGGCATTGTGTGAGGCTCTGAATAATAAAGTGCACTGTGCTACCTGGGCAACATTTATCTGGACACGTCTCATAACCAGCCCTTTCACTGTGGAGGAGAAAGGAGTGTCTGCTGAGTGCCTCAATGATGCTCACTTTTCAGTAAATGGCTAAAATTATCTTTTTTTCCTTCCAGGGTGAGAGTGGAAGGTCACACTATGTGTTTTAGTGTTATAGGGTCTGAACTTGAGAAAAACACAGTGCTTTCTTTTTTGGCTAATAGTGGAAAATAATCAGAGGATCATCTGAGGGTTAAAGACTTTGAAGTTCCTGGCAATAATGCAGTAACATAAGCCTTTCATGAACATGGGTACGGTTTATGTTAATATTTAGAATGTTCAGTTGCTCTATATCAATGAGACATCCAAAAAGTTGATCGGTTCCAACAGTTGAACCTGAAAGCCTTCTTTCATATAAGAGGGCCAACAATGAGTTTCTCTCCTGAGCAGGTCACACAAGCATTAAGGCAGGAAGAGCACCTAAACCGAGATCAAGTCATGACCGAGACCAGAGTGTACCCAGGCCAAGATAACACCAAGATTGTAATCGGTAGAGACCAGGTCAAGACAAAGACCAAGGCAAGCCAGAGTGAAGACCAAGACCAGACCAGTGCATCACATATTTAAAATTAAATACTAGTCAATACTAGACTATTAAACCATAGTCACTTAAACTGGTAAAAAAAAAAAAAAAAATCCACATTCATACAGAAAACAAGTAATTATTACTCTTCTTTCCTCTTGTTCAAGTGTACCATGAAAAAATTAATGCATTCATCCATTTTTTTAATACTTTTGATCCATCACCGGGCATACACGCACACACACTCTCTCTCACACTACAGGTGATTTGGGAACGCCAATTAGACTAACTAGCATGTCCTCGAACTGTGGAAGAAAACCAGAGTACCTGGAGGAAAACCACCATGCACAGGAAGAACATGCAAACTCCACGCACACAGACCCGAGGTGGTAATCAAACTATCAACCCTGCAACTTTTCCAGCATGAAACCTTTCATGAAAAATGTCTTAATATATTAATGAAAAGACATTTTAGAGGTCAATATTATCTGTGGGAAATTTCCTTTGTTGTCAATGAGCAAATACATTTTAAATTAAAATTTTATTTGTCACATACACAGTCATACACAGTACGATATGCAGTGAAATGCTTAAACGTCTGCCTGTGACCTTAAAATAAAAAGGCTACAATAAAAAAATTTATTATGGAATAAAATAAGAAATAGAATTTAGAGAAATTTAGCTATAGAAAGACATAGCTATTGAAAATAGAACAAAAAAATTAAATTTTGAAAAACTATACAACAAACAACAAACGATACAACTATACAACAAACAGATAGAAACACTATGGAGCTGAAATCAATTTAACCATATTTGTTCAACATTTCTATGTTTTACCATCTACCTAATACAATATAGTTTTGGAATAAAATCCTGTGTCCACCTGGTCGCAGAATGAGACAAGACTCAGTAAACATGTGGTCGAGACGAGAATGCGACCTTCAAAAAGTGGTCTTAACACTGATCTCAATTACTATAACATTAGACACATCAGAAGAATGGAGGCATCACTCACTCACTCATCTTCTATACCTTCTACCCGAGGGACCTGGAGCCTATCCCAGGAGGCTTTGGGCATAAGGCAGGGTACATCCTGGACAGGGTGCCACTCCATCACAGGGCACACACACACATACACACTCACCACGGGCAATTTGGGAATGCCTAACCTACATATCTTTGGACAGTGGGAGGAAACCGGAGTACCCAGAGAAAACCCACCAAGCATGGGGAGAACATGCAAACTCCATGCACACAGAGACAGGAATCGAACCCGGACTCTGGAGGTGCAAGGCGACAGTGCTAACCACTTCACCACCATGCTGCCCTGGATGCATCACACCTTCCCCAAATGGAACTTTATAGAAAATTGGCCTCTAACTCGAAATCCTCATATAAAAGATTCAAGAATCAGTCAACAATCAATGCAGCGCTGACCCTGTCACTTGGGCGTGCACTGCTTCAAACTGACTTTTCCAGTGCCATCCCATGTCTGCCATCTTGAGACTCCAAAGAAAGCTTGCGAAGACCAAACAAGGATGACTCCATAAGAAGGTCCACCTTGTCCACCCTCCTATGGCCCTCAAAGGTGAACTCTGCCCAAGAATATTTGCCATGCTTCAGTGAGTGCCTCCAGCCAGAATCAACATCACCATCAAAAGTACTTAAAAACATGTGAAAATGGCTTGGAGCGAAGTCTGGACTGTTGGGCAAAAAGCTAAGTTTCTGTAATGTTCAAGTAGTGTTGGTGCATACAGTACAGCTTCCACAGACAAATGCGTCTCTTGGTGACAAGTTATCTGGCAATTTTCAAGGATGTTCACAGGAACAACTGAAGTGGGTTCCAAGCCGCCTTGGCTGTGATCGTCATTTTTGACTTATTTAAAATGTTTGCACCATTCAAATGTTTTCCTGCTGCTAAGAATCTTTTCATTGTACTGTGTTTAAAGTCTTCTGTAACTGTCAATCACTTTTATTTCTTCATTCACCAGTAATGTAATCAAAACTCCTAGTTTGCCATGAATGCCCCTCATAATTAGGTGTTGGCCCCTGACTTGAGAAGGATGTTGTATAGTTGCCTATTCTTTGCTCTTGTTTTACATTCATTCTTACTTATTATCAGTGTTGTGGGACGTTACTTTTTAAAGTAACTAATTACATTACAAAATTACTGCCATTAAAAAGTAATCAGGTACATTACAGCGTTACTTTCTGATAAAAGAAACTAGTTCGAGTACTTTTCCATTGCAAAAAATTAAAACTCCTTTGTGATTCCTCATGCATGTTGTTTTAGTCAAGACCTTTAAATTGTTCTACCATCATCACTCAGTGAAGTTTGGCCCATAATCTGTTAACTACTAATACCCCTATCTCACCTACGCGATTTCGCGCGGTGGCAGTAAGTACAGTTCATTATGATTCACCGCGAGTCTTAGGGCTGTGATTACGTTCCTATCTTTCCACGCGCGGTCTTTGCAGAACTTCGTGGAACAACGGCCGGTCACACACTAATGGAATCAGTGCTGTCTGGCTCACAGTTTACATAAATTGTCTGAAATTTTTGAAAATAAATTTGTCTGACATTTTTGAAAATATAACTAAATAACTGAGTACGTGAATGGGGGACCTAATGTGTTAGATTGCTCATTACATCAAAAAAGTAATCAAAGTACAAAGTAACATGTTACACCCAACACTGCTTATTATTATTAATAATCATAATCCATTGCTGTCTTAACCTGAACACTGATCTTTTGTACCTTGGCAAAAAATCCAGTTGTCTTGTAGGGAAGCTCAGCATTCAAGCAGGCCCTGAAGCCAGACATTAAAACCTTGAAACACTTTTAGTAACTTTATTAAATCATGAAATAATCGACTTATTGAACTGCACCCAAATAAACTCAGAAAGCTATCCAAGCATTTCCAGAATTGCCAGACATACACACTCTCTCTCTCTCTCTCTCTCTCTCTGTCTCTTTTTTTATTGTTGTTGTTGTTGTTGTTGTTGTCGTCAAGACTAATCGAACATGCAGTCACTTACTAGGCTTTATTATTATTTTAGCTTTTTAGTTTTATATTTTTTTTATTTTATATTTTATATTGTCCATAATTTCCAATAAGGCAGACGCGTTGAAATACTGTATCACAGCAACAGACCGAACTGATCACTGCAACGTGTAGGCATATACTAGATATTTATGATGTCTATGGGAACACTAATTAATAAACACAACTACCTTCTTTACCTGTTTGTTTATTCTTATTTCCTTTGTCCTTCTTTCCCTTCCTTTCTTTCTTTCTCTTATTTCCTTTCTTTCTTCCTTCATTTTTTTTTTAATCTTTTCTTTTCTTCATTTAGAGTGCACCATGTCCAGTCTGTAAGAAAAGTTTTTACGTGTGTGTGTGTGTGTGTGTGTGGTGGTTAAAAAATTGTATGCACTTTTGTGACACCATTTCGCCCAATTATTTTCAAATAAATGTCACTGGAAAGTAACGAATCATCTGATTATTTAATCAAAATTGTGCACCTAAAGGCTGAATCTATGACAAATAGAATTTATTTCTTTTATTAAGTTTTATTTGTCCTATTTGTTGTTTTTTATTTAACTTAGATCTATAACTTTAAATTAGATCTAGATCTATAAGTTTTGTAGTTCGTATTTTAAAATATAAATATGTGATGTCACACACATGACACAGATAAAGTGTTCTGACGCTGTTCTGTAATGAATGTGACAGTGTGAGTTGTAAGAGTCTAAGCATTGCTGGGGTGATATAGAAGTGTGTGAACTTTGTTTTTTTGCTTCTTGTTGTTGTTGTTTAGTTTTTTTTAATTATTTTATTATTATTTATTATTATTATTATAAAATTTGTATGCAGGTTCCATGAACTTATTATACAGAAAACACAGTGTGTTATTCATGCAGTGAATTTCAAACTTGAATTGCTGAATTTACTTAATATTTGTAGACGATGGCTGACTGCACATGTGTTCATCACTGCTGTTGTGTTACAACAGAGCACACACTTGATACACCGCACATGAGTCCTTGATCAGCCCTGTGCCACCACCACGCCCATGAACAGGTACATTTTAGATATTATCATGATACCTAAGTGCTGATTTAATTTTTTTGTATTGCCATCCTGTTAGTATTAAGATTTTATATTTTAAACATATCCTGATTCAATATTATTTCCTTTAGATTTTGTAACAATTAAAAAAAAAACACACACACCAAATAATTAATTTCTACCACACAGGCCATGTATGTTCTTGCTTCCTGACCCGGCCATCGGTATGATTTCAATTTTATCAAACGCATCTCTTTAGGGTACTGAAACAAATATAAAAAAATAAAAATATTTGATAAAAATAAAAATAGTTATTTTTCTATGTATGGAAACTTATTTCCCACCCTATAATCATAAGTAACAACAATAACAGTCACTGTCGCCTTGCGCCTCCAGGGTCCGGGTTCGATTTCCTGCCAGACTCGATTCCTGTCTCTGTGTGGAGACCGTCATGGAGTTTGCGTGTCCCCCACATTCCCAAATTGCCTGTAGTGTGTGAATGAGTGTGTCAATGTTTGTATGTGTGTGTGCACCCTGCGATAGATTGGCACCCTGTCCAGAGTGTACCCTGCTTCGTGCCCTAAGCCTCCTGGGATAGGCTCCAGGCTACCTGCGACCCTGAATACAGGAATAAGTAGTATAGATGATGAGTGAGTGAGTGAGTGAGTGAGTGAGTGAGTGAGAGAGGTCTTAAGGACACAAGACCAAACCTTACTAGAGTTACCAGCCTTAATTTACCAGAAATCACTAATTAACCAACAGCACCTCATATTAGAGCCATTTAGATTTAGAGCTTTACAGAGCATAAGTAGCAGACACATCAAGGCATATTCTGGATGCCTTCAGCATTGAATGGAATTAGAAAAGGGGATCCAAACTTTTGACTGGTAGTACGTATACATACACAGATGACCACTTTGGAGATGACTTGAG
>JAOVVB010000031.1:1694053-1707338 GCA_028570985.1 Heterobranchus longifilis | reverse complement strand
TCTTTGGACTGTGGGAGGAAACCAGAGTACCCGGAGGAAACCCACCAAGCACGGGGAGAACATGCAAACTCCATGCATACAGAGACAGGAATTGAGCCTGGCCGGGAATCGAACCCGGACCCTGGAGGTGCAAGGCAGCATTGCTAACCACTACACCACCATGCCGCCTCGTGCTTAGCTCCATGGACATCTTATTGCATCTAGTGGTCAAAATGTGTACTGCAACAAATGCCCATAGAGGCATATATATTTGAAATGTATTTCACAGCTAACACTAAGCATCTTTTTTACAGCAAACGAATATATCGAAAATGGTTTTGTAGGGAAAAGTAGAAAGTGTCTGTATGTCATAAATGTGTGCGCCCTACGGTGACTTTGCTTCCTTCCTGAACACTGAATACAATTCTCCCTCTCTCTCTCTCTCTTTCTCTCTCTTTCCTATTTATTTTTAAAGCCAATGTGTTTTGGGCCAATTTCTTTGTGGACTGTGAGATGGAGTTGGACAGTAAATCTGCCTGAATCCTGCCAGCGTAATGATATTAGCCCTTTTGTGTGCTGAGGAGACACACCAGCTGGATTGTGTGCAGTGTATAGCATATATAGTTTATGTTCAGTGTGTCGTGTATAGACGGTAGTGTTTGCAGTTTAGTGTAGATCGTGTGGTACATATATACTGTATATTATATTATGTGTTTAGTGTATAATATAAAATGTGTAGTGTGAAATGTAGACTGTGTAGTTTTTATTGTGTAGTGTATAATATATAGTGTCTAGATTGTAATGTATAGTATATAATGCATAATGTATAGTGTATAATATAGAGTGTGTAGTTTGTAATAGGAAGTGTATAATGTATAATGTATAGTGTATAATGTACTGTATAGTGTGTGGTTTGTAATATAAAGTGTGCACTGTATAATTTAAAGTAGATAATGCAGAGTGTGTAGTTTGTAATGTAAAGTGCATGATGTGTAATGTATAGTGTGTAGTTTCTAACATAGAGTGTATAATGTACTGTATAGTGTGTAGTGAATATTGTGTGGTGTATAACATACTGTATTATATACTGCATACGGCATTATTATTATTATTATTATTATTATTATTATTATTAGTATTATTATTATTATTATTACTGTTGTTGTTGTTGTTGCTGTTGTTATTATTATTTTAACATGGTCATTAATGAAAGAAGCCAAAACCATTAATGTATATTTTCTAAAGTGGCCTAACACTAAGAATAGTTTAACAAAAATGATTGAGATAGATAGATAGATTTCCTTTTTTATTTTCTGTCTAATTTAAAACTCTTAAAAAAAATTTTTTTTTTAAATTACTGTCTATGGTAGTTATTTATTTATTTATTTAGTTATTTATTTTATCTTAAAAAATCTATTTAGTTTTACATATTTTTCTTGTGGTTTTGCATTTTAATTTTTATTTAAAAATTATTTACAATAAGCTTATATTAATAACAATGTTGCAGCATATTCATTTTTAAACTATTCTCTTGCCTCATTCTCTAACCACATCTCCAAGTCATGCGGTGAAATCACCTCAGAAATAGCAGCCGAGCTGACTCAGCTCATCCGTTAACAATCGAAAAGCTAAAACCAGGTGTGTTGGATGCAGGACCCGGGATCATAAACCGGGCCGCAGAATAAACTCCGTCACTAGTCACTGGAGTGTTAGTTTTCTTCCCTAGGGCTAAGTGTCTATACAAACATGTGCGGATTTTCCTGAGAGAGTTAATAAACTAGCTGTACTACGCAAGCGCAGGGTCTATCATTATCTCCTCTCTCACTGTACTATCAGAGCGAGCGAGCGAGCGAGCTGGTGGGCGGGCGAAGGCAGACGTTCCTCCGGCTCACCTGTCACAGCCGAGAGCATAACTCATGCCACAGGATCGTTCTAATTAATTCTGCTTCAATGATCCAGAGCACATTTCATTAACAGCGGAGTCAATACAGGTGAGCGCAGGAACACATTTGTTTAATCACTATCTTTATTTTATTATTTCTGTTTCTCAAGCAATGATTTCTGCCCTTCTCAGGATGCAGGAGGTGCAGAGGGAGGAATGAGGACATCATGCTGCAGTGACCGAATGGACAAGCTGCCTGTCATTACATTATTAATCAGGTGACAGGTACTATAGCTCGGCGGCTGCAAGAAAGAGAGAGCTCATTAAATAATACAGTGCTGAGGGTCATGTAGGAAAATCTGAAGGTGTATTAACTTTCTGTACATTATTTGATTAAAAGCTGCTTCGAGGGACATAAAGCTATCAGACCTGTCGGTGATCATATCTGCACTCGTGTCATGCGTGAAAACACCTTGAATCGAAGATTTTACCATCATCCATATTTCTTTAAGTTAACAACAAATTACGAGGTGTGTTCAAGTGAAACCGAGTGAAGGCATACAAAATAATGGACATTTTCAGAAAACTTCAAGCAAGGTATGGTGATGAGACTTTTAGACTTGAATGTTGCACAAGTTTTAAAGAAGGCTGTACATCCAGGGCAACACTTAGCTAAAAGTTATTGCCACATCCTTTCTTCACTCCTGACCTCGATCCAAGCCATTTCCATATGTTTGAGCCATTAAAGAATTTCCTGGGAGGCCAGCGTTTCAGACGCGATCACGGCTCTGGCGTACTGAGAAAACTTTCTATCTTGATGGTGTCCATGCACTAGTGAAACACTGGGATAAGTGCATTCGTGTAGCAGGGGAGCATATAGAGAAATAAAGGGAGGTTTTAACCCGCACACTCATCGTCTGAACTGTTTTATCATCTGAACCTGTATACCGGTTCACAGGGGCCTTAGCCTATCCCAGGAGACTTAGGGCACAAGGCGAGGTACACCCTGGACAGGGTGCCAATCAATTGCAGTGCGCACACTCACAAACTTATTTACACACTACGTGCAATTTGGGAATGCCAATTAGCCTAATCTGCATGTCTTTGCACTGTGGGAGGAAACCTGTGTACCAGGAGGAAACCCACCAAGCATGGGGGAAACATACAAACTCCACACACACACAGACTCCGAGGCGAGAATCAAACCTGAACCCAGGAGGTGCAGGGTGCTAACCACTAAGCCACCATGCTGTCTACTCTCGTAACTGTTTTTTCTGTAAAAAAAAAAAAAAAGTTTTGACTTGAACGACTTCCAGCTAAAAACGAAGGCCCAAAGCATCAATAAACAACTGCTATCATATATTACACTAGGATTTCAATCATCGTATGGGAAAAAAAGTGGTGGATATAGAATTTAAAAGTGAATAACGAGAAAACATTCGATCCAGCCTGCAGTTTTACACACACATTATTGGCACCATAATTGTATTTCCTTTCGCACTTCGAATACTTTGACTTTTTTTTTTATTTCCTCTATGTGCCTCATGAGCCTCTTCACTCTCCTCCCATCCTTGAATGGTTAAAAAGCAGTTTTTGTTTTTTAAATCTGTTTGGCATTCGCGGCATAGCCCCGGTCTGTTCCATGGCAGCTCTTTTTAATTAGCATTAATTGATGAAAGGCAGATAAGCCGGCATCTGGCAAGGGAGGGAAAAAAAAATCTCTTCTTTATCCTCTCTTCACTCATCCAAGAGTGCTGACATTTCATAGATGGACTGAACAGTCGTCGGTCTCTAAGGTCAGAGGTACAATCGGCGACGCGTAAGTGTGTGTCTGTCAGCAAGAGGTGCGACTGCCGGGCAATTTATTAGGATGAAGTAGCTTAATTAGAAATCTAATTGCAAATCTATTCCTAATTGTAGAGGTTTAGTGGTAATGGAGATCAAGCGGTATTATAACATTCTTACTTGGCTCGTCTTCTTTCAGCCCAGATGATCATAACCGTCACACCTATTAACATATAAATAGCGTTGCCTTTTGTGTTGTCGGAACAAAATTCAGTAGCATTAATAAGTCTCAGTCACATTCACAGGTCGCTAAATCATTCCGCTAATTAATGTCGAGTTTTCTTTTCTTCTTTTTCTTTTTGGTGTAATTACTGAAACTCCCGCGCTGCAGATATCTACACGAACTCTATTCATGTCTTGTTTTTGAGCCGTTTAAATAGAAGGGCAATTTGCTGAAACTCATGACCAGGTGTTTATCAGTATATTAGTTATTTCTTCTCTTGTCACGTACTCACCTGGCATTATCGTCTGCCATATGGGTGTAGCGATTGGTCAGCCTGCAATAAGGACAAAGTTATGTCGTGCCATACTGATAGAAGACAAGCTAACTCGCGCTGTTCTAGTTCTGGAAAAAAAAATTAAGAAATTTGGTCAAGGTATGCTGTTTGGTCATGAAATCATCATATTTTAAAATTAAAGCACGTGAACCACTTTTGGTGCCCTTTTCTTGGTTTTCTTGGGTTTCTCAGTCCTTATAGAATGTAACGATGTCATCATGGTTTCCACACACTTGTCTTGGCCTGTTCTGTAGATCAAGGTATTCTGTTCATTCCCAAATTTATGATGTTTTTAACTTTTGCAGGATGAATCACTGAAATATTTTGAATACTTTTATTGTATATGTCTACAGGGATTTTTACGATTGTTTTTCAGTCTTTGCAAAGATGTCATGCAGGGCTTGTTGGAATTGTCCAAGTCTGCTATACACTCGTCAAGTTTGGTGCAAGCATACTGTTTGTTACCAAAGTTACTGTATGATGACGTTAACTTCTTTTGTAGGATGAATCACTTTTATTTAGTACATTTTCATTGTATTTGTCTTCAAGGACTTTTAAAGAGTGTTTCGCTGTCCTTGTCAACACTAAAGACATCATCAGGGCCTTTTTGGACCTGCTCAAATTTTTATATTTAAAGTTTTGGTGAAGTGATGTTTTTTTGTGGTTTTGTGAAATTATGAAGTTTGAAAGTTTGGGAGCCTGAAGCACTTTTCAGGTTGTTTCTTTGTAAATCTATGGAGGGATTCTCAAGAGTATTTCCCAGGCTTCAAAGATGCTAGAGATTTCATCCAAGGCTTGTTGGTCTCTGTAAAAATAGCAAGCTGGAGATAGCCTTTAGTGCTAACTTTAACTGGCTAACTTCATCTTTTTATCACCTACTGCTTGATGCTTGATTCTGATTGGTCAGAAGGTGTTGATTTTTTTTTTCTCTCCGCAACTCTGACGTTGGTGCAGTTGCAAATCACAGATTCCTGTTGATGAATTAGTTCTAAAATGTTATGCTTTCTATAGTAACAGTCTATACACAGTCAGCAGGCAACTTTAAGTTATTTGACATTTTCAAGGCAGAAGAATTAGCTTTTTGAGAGATCTGTTTGTTTCAATTATGGCACAAGTCCATTTAAAGGGTGCCAATAATTTTGTCAACTGTACATGGAACATTTGAAATTCGTGCAAGCAAGTGCAAACATCTCAGAAAAATTTCCAAAGTCTGTTGCTGGTGCAGTAGATATCAGGAGATAGACATGGCATAGATGAAGATGTTGAAAAAGAATAATGTTTCCATATTCAGTTCCTTCACTGGCCTGGGTCAGGATTTGTTTACAACCCAAAGTGAACAAAAAGTTCCATCATGCCTCAGTCCAGCTAAAACTAAACTAGAATGAAAAGATATATAAGAACTTAATGTACGTAAAAAAAAATCGGCTGAAGCTCAGATCTTCTATCCTCGGAGTCCAGCTGCTGAAAACGGCTAATGAGCGTCTCGCTGTCCCCGGAATTGCGCTTTAAATTAAGTCGGGTTCACAAAGCGTGCTCGGCAATTTGTTCCACCCCGCGTACCAGGCACGACACAAATACTGTCCACCGTAATGCCAAATGTAATCAACTTCCTATTAGCTGTTATCTGTAAACAACACCGCGACTGTTTAACTCGGCATGAGTCGGTTCCAAGTCTGACATTCTCCATAAAAAATAAAAAATAAATAGGTCAATTAAAAGTGTTTCATCTTGTAATGGCGCAAACTTCTGGACGAAAAAAGAGCAGCAGCTTTCACCCGTCATCAGTAAACAGCTCTTTGTAGTCATCAATAGGTTTTTAATTAGAAATATTGAGCCTGGCTGTAGTGAAAACTGATAAAGATGTCAAAGCGCCGGCCGGGTAATATTACGAGCTAAGGGTATGAATGAACATAGACCTGCTCTGAGGTTATCAAAGACTGAACTTAGCAGATTGTCATGACCGGTTCACCAGGCCGTTTTTCTATGGCATTTGTCTTGCTCAGATAAAGTCCAAGCAATACAGAGAACAGGGGCCAGGTTTGTCCGCCGTGGATTTCATAACAGCAGCAGTCCCACCGAAATGTTGGCAGAATAAGACTGGGAAGCAATATCAAGATCAAACTCTGCACTTTCTACCAAATACATCATCATTTAGTAGACATCATGTTCCTGGATTACATCCACCCTGCCCCATCCAGAGCCAGAAGAAATCACAGTCTCACCTACTTGAAAATCGTCATGACAACACTCCTTTTTCCCCAAGCACAATAATCGCATGGAATAAGTTACCTTCATCAGTCAGAGACACAACCGTGGACAGTATCATATGCAGTGAAATGCTTATATGATTGTCTGTGACCTAAAAGGGAAGGGTAGGATAGAATAGAAAAATAAAAAAAATTCACTACAATAAAAGAAAAATTGCACTAGAAGAATACAATTAAACTAAAGAAATCTACAAATCTATAAAATTACATATTTAAAAAAATAGAAATATATAAATTATATTAATTACACAGAATGTGCAAATTGTAATTGTATACTGAGAAGAATATTTAAAAAATCTAAAACTAAAAAAAGAGTACTGATATTATGTGTAGGTATGACAGCACCAGTATGAGTGAAACATGAAGTATGATGTGCGTTAAAGCCCCTTTAAGCTTCTGATCATTTTCCCTACCTTTTTCATTTATTTCACTACTAATCTACCCATTCCCCCATCCCCCCACACCAGTATAACCATCATAACTACCATCTTGTGTCTTAACATATACTTTAAAGGCTGGGAATCTTCTTGTTAGAAGTTTAGCCTTTTTCCTGTACAAGTACAGTGCTGGGCAGAACGGTTAGCTACTGTAGTTGTAAGCATTCTGGCCTCACACATCCAGCTTCACATTTCCACCTCTGACCTGTGTGTGTGGAGTTTAAATGTTCTCCCATGGTTCTTGGTGGGTTTTCTCCAGGTTCACCGGCTTCCTTCCAAAGTCCAAAGAAATGCAGATGAAGGCTAATTGGCATTCCCAAATCGACCATGGTGTGTGATTTATAACTATGTGTTTATGTGCCATTTGATGGATTGGCACCCCAGCCAGGGTGTACCCCATCCTGCTTTCCTCAATGACTACTGCCCTGTAGCCCTGACTTCAGGAGTGATGAAGTGCTTTGAGCAGCTAGTCAGAGAGTTTATCATCTCTACACTACACGACTCACTGGATCCAATACAGTTTGCTTACTGCCCAAACCGCTCAACAGATGATGCCATGTCATACCTCCTTCACACATCACTCACTCACCTGGAAACTCGAAGGGGGAATTATGTTAAAATGCTCTTTGTCAACTAAAGTTCAGCATTTAACACTATAATTCCCTCCACACTCACCACCAAACTAGAACACCTGGGACTGATTCATCTCTGTGTCAGTGGATCTCTAATTACCTAACTGGTAGACCACAGGCAGTAAGGATGGGCAGATATGTCTCAGCTTCCCTCACCCTCAGCACTGGAGCCCCCCAGGGTTGTGTTCTGAGCCCCCTGTTTATTGTACACATATGACGATGTGGCCATTACCAACTCCACCACCATCATCAAGTTCACTGACGAAACTGATGTGATGGGTCTGATCACTCACAACAATGAGACAGCCTAACTGGAGGAGATTTGAAACCTGGAGAACTGGTGTCAGAGGAACAACCCCCTCCTAAATGTCAGCAAGAGAGAGTGGACGCTTCGGATACCTCAGTCTTGACACACAGGGCCTTTTATGGTCCTGTCACATCAACACTGTGGTGAAAAAGGCCCGGCAGCATCTTTACCACCTCAGACTCTTGAGAGACTTTAGACTGCCCTTTAAGATGCTTAGGAACTTTTACTCCTGCAACGTAGAGAGCATCCTGACAGGAAACATCACAACCTGGCTTGGGAACAGCACCATGCAGGACAGACGAGCTGCATCAGCTGAGCACGTCATCCGCACCGAACTCCCTGACCTTCACTCAATCTACAACAAGCGGTGCTGGACCAAGGCCAGGAAGATTGTGAAGGACCTATTGTCATTTTCCTCTCTTGTTTCCTTTTTTAGGTCCTGTAAGCATTTCACTACATGTCATATTGTGTATTAAATTAAAATTTGAATTTAGGATAGGCTTCAGGCCTCCTGTAACCCTGTAAAGGATGAAGTATAAGGAGCAAGTGAGATATAGTGGAATATTACAAATTTTTCATACTGTTTAAACAATTTATTCTTCATTCTTTAACCTTAAATTGAACCCTTATACACTGTAGGACGAGCCATATTGAGCCCTACAGCTACAACAGTTCCAGGTAATCCTAAGAACTCTAGAGAAACATTGTTAGACGTCTACCTAGTACTGTATTTTCTCCATATTCACTCTTCAAGGTTCCCCCTCAGGTTAAATCTAACAGGGAAGCTCCAGCATTATGGATGTGACATACAAAAAGTGTCAATGAATTAAATTGCATACTTTTTAAAATATAATCTCTTTTAAACTCAATTTATATAGTGCTTTTAGCAATGGACATTGTTGAAAAGCTGCTTTACAGGAATAAAAAAAAAGTTTATTTCTAATGAGCAAGCTGGAGATGATGGTAAAAACTCCCTGAGGGGAAAAAAACCTTGAGAAGAATCAGTCCTCATTCGGGTTATATCAGATAACGTGACCATAAATCAGTCGCTTTCATTACTGTGTGTTCTGAGGTTGAAAGTGCAACTGCATAACGGAAATTGTGTTTTAGTTCATATAGAGCAAAGTCCATTTTGTTGAGGTTACCAAGTGTTCAGTGATGGAGACTTGGGTATGAAATTGTCCTTAAACAATTCAAGAGATTGCAGTCATGAGCACCACAAATAAATCCTCAAAATTCGTAGAATCATTTACGTTCTGAAAATATGCAACATTTTTATTAGTTATGGATTTGATTTTAAATGGACAAACTTTTTCGCATCATGAATGAACACAAAAAGTGTAGATTTGAAAATGTATTTTAATAATAAATTTTTTTAATAATAATAATTATTATTAATAATAAATGATTTCGCATAAACAGATGTTATGGATGTGACATGTCTGAATCAGTCTTATGCAAACTATATAAAGAACATGCTTAAATTATTATTATTAATTATAAGGATATGTTCTTCCTGTTCAATCTTACAGTTCTAATCTACTAACATGGATTTAAAACCTGTTGACTTGAGCACACAGGCATTCCCATCAGGCTCGTTAATATTGGCACAGTAGCATATTTTAAAACCTACAGAAAACTGACCTTTTATAAGCATCAGTTTTTTTTTTTTTTAGCAAACGAAAATTATCCAAAATATTAGATCAGTAGATAACTGTTTATTAGAGCATATTAATTCACTCATCATATAAGATCAGTGTTTTCTTATAAATAATAATTTAATAATTAATAATTTATTTGTAGCTGGTTCCCTCCTGTTCCATGAAGGTGAGGAGGAATGCCTTATCCACCCCTTCCACTTGCATGAGCTCAGAGACTTGACATGATTGTCGAGAGTCATCATGATTGATGTGAGAGTGCGGGTATGACATCCTTCCTCCCTGAAAGAATGCACTCCATACGTCAAAATCATAAATTGTAACTTGAAACATGTGTAATATAAATATTCATTTTTTTATAGTATTATTTTAAATGTAGAACCTTTTTCTTGAAGACACCTTGTGGCTAAGATTTTTGCACAGGAAAAAAAAAAAAACTTATTAAATCAGCAATTATTGATGACCTTTTTTCTGGTACTTATCTGTTTTTTTTTCTTTTCCACACTCTGTCTTTGTACTCATTCTTGTGCTTTCGTGTTTTGATGCGCAGCATTGGACTTTGTTGTTTAATTAACAAGTAGTTACTAAAAGCACATGTACAGTAGTATTTTAGCGTATTTCCATAGTTTAATAGAAACCTTATGAATTATGCCTACTTCCCCTTGACTCCCCACCCCCTCCCCATCAGAGTGAGGTTGACCTTTGCATGGAATTCCCAGAAACCCTTATTGGTCTTTCTTTGCCTTTTTTTTTTTTTTAAGTCTTGTCTTTTAAAGTCGAACCGCCTTTTCAGCAGACTCTTCAGGAAGCCTCTGTCCATGAAACATCCAAAAGAATCCTTAAGGAACACTTCTTTTGCTAAGAGTGCACTACTCTAAATGATTGTATGAGAACTAGATGATCTTTGGCAAGCGAAAATCCATTAACCATCCAAATGTGGTATGTGGAAACAAGGGATTGAAGTCACTAAGGAAGAGTGACGGTGTGTTCACTTTGTTTGAACTCGGAGAAGCGTTGTGTATCGATTCATGTCAGGGTCATTCAGCATTGATCTGTAAGGATTACTCTGCTAGATGTGAGGTCAGCAGCTTCCTGCTGATTTATCCCTGATATGGCACTTGATTGACGATTTAATCCACCAATCGGCTGTTTTAAACATCGGCTCAGTCACTACATAGTCTCATTTGCAATCTTCATTCAGGCGTCCCTATACGTCCTCTGTCTGTGGTATATCGTCCCTACAGCACATTCATTTGGGATTCTGATGCGTGTTTAGCATTGACAGGCATGCTTTGATTTGAGGGTTAATGCCCATAAGCTGGATGTATTACTATCAATCAGAGCTTGCTCATCTTTTAGGCCAGAAAGTCGTCTAACAAGGAACAGATCCATACCATTAGCATTTGTCTAAAGATCACCAGGTGCACTTTATTCACCATCTCATGGTAGGCTAGCAACATGGACAAAGTCTGTGACTGATTGCTGAGCACCCAAAGCAACTTTTCCCAGCATGGATGGAGTTGAGCAGCAGTACCATTTTTTTTTTCCCGCAGTCTTGGAAATTGTCATGAAAATGCTAACATGAAGAACTTACAAGACAGGCGATTTGAAACTGCTGAGAGTATGTACTGTAAGCTTGTAATGACACCGTCGCCTATTATTCACAAGTATGCATTGAAAAGGTTTTTCCAACTCTTATTCGTCCCAGCTAAAGTGGTTCTATCATGGCTGTATAAACCCAGAGAGTCCAGATTTTCATGTTTTTAAAAAGAGAGTGTTATCAGTGATACATGGCTCCGATCTTCTATTAATGGACTTGTGAAATCTGTTAGACTTGTGAAATATGTTTTGGACCATTCCCTCGTCTGTGTGTGTGTGTGTGTGTGTGTGTGTGTGTGTGTGCGTGTGTGTGTGCGTGCAGGACTTATCTTCCTCCTACTGGCAGACGGAGCATGTGGAGCACTAATGCACCATCACTTTTTTTTTCTTTTTTCACCCAAGATGACACGTCTCAAGGCTACCGTATGTCAGACTTGGCAGGATGGCCACATCTCTCTCGCTCCTGCTCGCTCTTTCCCTTTCTCTTTTCCACCGTCAGCAGCGTAGTTCATCTGAATATGAAAATGGAATATGAAGCCCTGTCTGATGTCTATGTCCCTCGGCACAAGGTCAACAGAGACCTGCATTATTTGTACCTGCCTTGCTCATTAATTCTTTATAAGAAGCCAATACAGCAGTCCATAACCCTGCTATTAAATATGGATAGACTCATTTTGGTTATTAAGAGTCCGGAACGGATTTTGAATTAAACAGCAGAATTCTGATGCAGAAAAAAAAAAAAAAAAACAAGAATCTGACCCATGCGATGCATTGTTAAGGGGTCAGCCTGGAGGGCAGCAGCCAGACGGCATATTAAGTATGGGAATGGAAATGCTGAGTGGACAATAAAGGGGAAATATCCTTGGTGTCAATATATGGATTACAGGTTGTCAGGAAATCTGGGCTTAGAGAGACAGACAGACAGACAGACAGACAGATACAGTAGATGCATAGATAGGTAGATGAATGGATATATTAGACAGACAGACAGACTGAATGGATGAGTATAAAGCTCAAAATTATTATTATTTTTTTTTGTTAAACCCTGTATTTTAACCCAATATTTAGAAACATTTTAATTGAGTTTGTTTATTTATTTGTTTATAAAATCATAATTACTAAAGCATTTTTTGGTGTAATGCTTAAATAATATGTACATTTTATACCCATATTTGGAATTATTATTAATATTAATTATTTTTAAAAATATTTTTTTATAAATATTATTAGGCCTAATTATTTTTCAAATGATACAATAATTTATGTTCTAAATGACACAATTATTATTATTTTTTTTTTTATTTATTTTTAATAATCATTACTATTTTTTAAAAATGCTTATGTACTGCTAAACTACTGTTTGCATTTTAACTTTATATTTGGAAAGTTTATTCATTTTTTTATTTATTTGTTTAAATATCTTTTTATTTATTTTTTTTTAGTTAGTTTGTTCTTGTTTTTATTATTAATACAGTTATTAATACAGTAATATTATATTATTTTTTTTACTGTTTGCCTTTAAACACAATATTTTTAAAACCTTTCTGAATATTTATTTGTTTTATTTTTATTTGATTGTTTGTTTGTTTGTTTAACTGAGGTGAAATGCTATGCCCAATTATCACTTTCTTAGTATAGTCATCAGAACCAGTCAAAGCTGTGCTGTAAATATTGGCACCCCACTGTTACATGGAATCATCAGCGTCTGTGTTTAATTAAGGGTTATGCAATTCTGACTGGTGGGCTTGATTAGCAATATAAACATTATTTATTGCTTTTGTTGAAAGTTTCAAGCAATCGACTCTAAAGATAGAGTTGAATTCTGTAAAGTGGCTGCTGTTAAATGTTTCCTTCACAACAGCGGAACACATTTCTGGGTATTCAGGATCTCATTCCTGTATTATAACCTGCACTTGTTTTTGAGGCTTGCAGAGACCAAGGCAATGCTCTAATTTACTATTTTTCCCAGTAACATATGGTCAGCAACAGTTATTTATTTATTTATTTATTTATTTATTTATTTATTTATTTATTTATTTATTTATTTATTTATTATTTTAACTTCTCAATTTAACCTCATTTTATCAACTTGTAATAAGATTCTGAGATCTTAACTGTCCCAGAATGATATCCAAAAATATAAAGTTTTTTTTTTTTTTTGGGGGGGGGGGGGGGGGGGGGG
>JAOVVB010000031.1:1657538-1684924 GCA_028570985.1 Heterobranchus longifilis | reverse complement strand
AACGATGAACTTTTCTATTCTTACAAGACTTTCCTCTCCTGCTCCTCTCTGCAGTTTTTATGAGTGCTGTATATTTTGTGAGGAATATTTGAAAATGTTGGTGGTATTTTCTTAAAAAGTAAATCGGGGGGAAAAAACTTTCTTCGAAAAAAAAAAAAAACTTGCAGCAAAGTAGAAAAGAATGATACGCATTCCTGTGCCCGAACTAGTGTGCTGCATTCGCAAGTTTGTTTATGGATGAGATTTGATAAAATTCAGCTTATCTTAGCAATCTATCCAAACCTGGGCGATCTGCCAGGGTGCCAGGAGCGCTCAGAGAATGGAAATTCCATTACGTGTATATTTCAGCAGTATCGATAATGGAGACAAAAAGCAAGCCAAGCACAAGGCAAGAGACGTATCAGATAGAAAATGGACCTAAATCACGACCTCGGTCTCTGAGACCATTTGAATAAAGTTTTCCCTCAGTGCTTAATGGTGCGTAGCAGGAAAAGTACGGCATGGGAAGGTATTGGAGAAAGGAGTTGTTGTTGGAGAGTGCTTTGTTTACTTGTCAAATCTGTATATCTGCATCAGGACCTACTTATTATGCCTTACAATGAAACAAATGCTTGTGCATAATTCTATAAGATTAATATTTTAATACAGTGGTAACGGCGGCACGTTGGCATAGTGGTTAGCACTGTGGTCTTGCACCTCCAGGGTTGAGGGTATGATTCCCACCTCTGGTCTGTATCCATGTTTTCCCGCCTCCGTGCTTGGCAGGATTCCTCCGGGTACTCCGGGTTTCCTCCCACAGTCCAAAGACATGCAGATTAGGCTGATTAGTGTTACCAAATTGCTTGTAGTGTGTGTATGTGCACCCGGTGATGAATTGGCACCCTGTCTAGGGTGTACCCTGCCTCATGCCCAAAGTCTCCTTAGATAGCCTGCAGGTCCCCTCAACCCTGTACAAGATAAGTGTACACATGTCCACACCTATACATGTTGCTCCTGAGCTGCCAGTGATCTTGACCCCCTCTGCCCTCTGGACCTGTCTGACTCGTTCTGGTGTCCCACTTCTGGTTGGAGATCTCGTTACATGGATGCCAAGTGTGGTCTGCTTGGGAAGCGTGTGGTGACTGGGGACGGTTCCACTTTTCCATATAGACAGGCCTGGCCTCGGCTGATGCTGACAGCTGTCATTTTGCATGTGCACTGGCTATACTTGCACACGTGCATGGAACGAATCAGACTGAAGAAGCCAGACTTATGATTATTGTTAAAAATTGTTTTAAAATCCTGGAATTGTCCTTTCTTTAAAGGAAAGATGACATCAAGATGACTTAAAAGAAAGTCCATCAGCTCAAACCAAATTTTGTGTGTTTAATTTGTACAACATCCAGTGGTGAGATATCCCAGGTGAACTCTTACTTAAGTGAATGTAGAAGTCCTTTTTTACATTAAGAAAAAGTACAAAATTCTGACCTTCAAATGTACATAATTATCAAAATTACTCAGCTTATATTAGCCTTTATGTCAAAGAGTCTCTCTATTTCTCTCTCTCTCTCTCTCTCTCTCTCTCTCTATGCTTCCAGACTGGAAACATGCTGTTTTTGCCACTGCCTGAAACCATCTCTGCTTCTGTTTTCAAACACCTGCTGTGTGATTAAGCATTTCATGGAGGGAAGGCAAATCGCACAATTATGTATTACAGTCAACTGGTAAAATTATTGCTTCAAATACAACACACCACTCTGGTTGTATAGTGAAATAGAAAGTACAGATATAGGATAGGATGTAGTACAGTAAAAAAAAAATAAATAAATCAAACTAATGAAGTAAACAGTAGATACATGAATTATGTACTTAAGTACAGTAACAAAGTTAATGTACTTAGTTACCTTTCACCTTTGATGACATCAGACTTAGCTTTAATGGGTGATAATACATACAATTGTTAACAGTTAAATTAAAGCAATACTCATTGCCAGAAATGAAGCTATAACGCTTTTGTCCTGTGTGCATTAGTTGTATGTTTCTAATTAAGTCAGGGGAAAACTACCTATCTTTTACGATTGTACTTTTTATTTTAATAAATTGATCTAACTTAAAGATTTATAGTATGCCATGGCAGGTGGCACAGCTTTGTTCATCAACCAGGAATAGGAAATGATTTGTCCTCAGGGATTATATTACCCAGAAATCCCAAAATCATGTTTATATATTGATTGATTGATTCAACTTAATCTCACTCTAGAATAAATAAATCTAAAACTATTGTGTGAGTCTGGTCCTACTAAGATTTACCCTATAAAAAAAAAAAATAATAAAAAAAAAAAAACAAGCCCATTGACTCCACTGTGAAGTGGGACTTGTTCCCCGCCTCACCAGTGTCGCTCTTAAGCTGCTCTTTGTGCATACAGGATTGCAAAAAGAAACTGAAAAGACACTGTAGGCTTTCCAAACCACTGAACTTGTCTGTGGTGTATCTCTGAGCCCAAGCCGGTGTGTGTGTGTGTGTGTGTTTGTGTGTTCGAGTTCAAATGTACTTTTATGGCTTTCACTGGTCCGGTGTTATCTCTCCTGAACCAGACTAGCTTTCCTCTCTCCCCTCTCACCGACAATTTCCCTGTCAAATACGACCGTCTCTGTGAAGGTTACGCTCACCCATGCTGGTGCTCGACCTTCAATTAACCTTTAAGAAGAAGGATTGTTTCAAGAAAAAAATACAATATTCCTTAAGATCTGCGAAATGTGGAACGGAATAGCTGAGTAATTAACTTGTCTCGTGAATGAATGCTCAACAACCAACCTTTTAGCGCGCTTTGTGTGGCTTAGCGGGCGGATAATTAAGCAAGGAAATAGACTCAATAATACAACAAAGGTCATTTTAATGCGGAATTTGACTAGTTCGAAATGTTCTGCCGATTTAGTAATTAATTATGTGACTTCTGAAATTCCAATTTGCCAAAAAAGCACCTACGCTTTCTTTCCCTGTCTGTTCGTGTTAAGAGAAATAGATTGACCTACTACCTTATGTTCTGAATGTTAGAATAAAGTTTGAGTCTAACTTTGATGAGCTCTTCTTTAAAACTTTTTTGCCTTTTTTTTTCTTTGAAAAAACACTTTTCGCATTACAAACAGGAACCAGAACCAAATGAAAGAAAACTTGCAGCTTGACCTGCTGTTAAGAAAAATTTATTGTATTTAAGAAAAGAGTTTTAAATCCAGTCCATGCATACACACTTGAGGAGCCCACTTTAAAATATTAAAAAGTATAAAAAAAATGTTGGCTCACAAACAGGAAACGGAAACAGCTAGGATCTCTCCTAAAAAAGTACTCATCATGTTGGTTAATCCCACAGGTATCATACAAATATATAATATTGTACAAACTGTTCTGAAATCATAGCACATTTTCTTCTTCTTGTAGTTATGTTAAACGTTAAATGCAGTACTTTTTTTTTATTTTTTTATTATGGACAAGCCAAAATATGAGACCACTTTATACACGAACAGTTTACCAAGCCATAACAAGATTATTTATACGGTGAGAATGGGCATGGTTTGGGTGGAGCCATAGTGAAAAACTGGAAGCAGGGAAACATGGCCTCGTTGTTTTTTAGGAAGTGACTAAGTTAGTGTTTTAAGGTTGTTGATTTGACCTGATCTTAGAACTTTCTCCTCTTCAATGTCCAACAAGTTCGTAAAATCGAACATATAACGCGAACCAACACCTCCAATGCACCATGGCTTCTCCTGATCTCAACATGCTGTGCTTTCAAAAGAAAAAGGAACATATGAGCTTTTGCTCATTTTTAGCTATTCAGACAAAAAAGAGAGGGAGAGAGAGAGAACTACTTTTTGTCCTTTTAATCATTTTAACCATTGTCCTCATAACCTTCAATTTTCCCCTTGTTGTGACCTCATATAAGAAAAGCCCCTCCCCTGGTTTGTTGCTTAAGGGGCGTGTCTCAGTGCCTTTGAGGGAAAGTGAAACAGAGAGTTTGGGGTATAAAAAAGTGCACTGAGGGAGCATTAGCACACACACACACACACACACACACTTTAGGGGAGGTCTAAGATCTGTGCTAACTTGTTAAACTAATAGTAAAATACAGAAACTTTAATTAAAAGAAACTGTAATGTACAGAAACAGATCCTGGTACCACTTTTCTCAGTTTTATAGCTAGTGATGAATTTGTTGCGGAAAAACTAATAGAGGTCCTCTTGGACATAATTTCCTTTTGGGATTATTTTTTTTGGTGTACTTCCTCTAATTAACATGGCACTAATACCAATTAATTTCAACAACAACAAAAAAAAGGTTTATTTTTTATTTTAAATGAAATAACAGCGTATGCGTGACGTTGTTCACTGTAGAATCAATCTATACTAGTGCTGAAGTGGCCTCATGAAGTGTTTAGCAAATGCTTTAAAGCTATGAAAAACCCATTTGTGCTCGTGCTAATCACCAGGAGCACCGGGAATAGCACGTGGCATCCGTATGCTAAGTGCATTTAGCATTTCTAGTCCATTTAGACTTTTGTAGAGATCGAATCTGTTGTTCAGTACTTCCTTTTATCACAGAGAAATTGGATTCTTTCCAGCTAAATGCTCATCCATCACCGTTCACTGCGGGGACATACTGTATGATGGAAACAAAGCGGCAAAAAGAAAAAACAATTAAGATGTGCTTAGCTCAGTGTTGCGGCAAACAAACAAAGCGCGCTCTCTCTCTCAGCGAAATATCACACCAATATACAACAATTTGGAAGATACAACATGCACAACGTGCATTATTGTCCATTTACGATTAGTTTGACGTGAATGTCATTTGTCTCTGTTTAGCTTCGTCTGCTGAAACTGCGAGTAAACCTCAACAGCAGGAAGTTCATTTCATCTTTACATTGTTTTCTGCTGTGAAAATATGACATTTTAACACTGAGACATAACCATCAAATAAAGCAGAAGGAACAATGAATGTTTAATCTTATTTTTTTATGTACAAAAGATTTAAATGAATAAACATTTAGTTAGTTAATCACTTGCTCTTTGTTGTCAGAACCGGCTACAGATACGTATTGTTAGTAAATTATCTTCTGGTTCATAATTGTCTGTCAAATATGTTTGTTCCAGTTCTTCCCAATGGTGCTCGATGGGGTTGAGGTCAGGGTTCGGTGCGGGCCAGTCAAGTTCTTCCACAACACACCATGTCTTTATTTGTGCACTGGGGCAAGGTCATGTTGGAATAGAAAAGGGCCTTCTCCAACCTGTTGACAAGAAGTTGGAAGCATAGCATTGTCCACGATATCGTGGTGTGCTGAAGTATTAAGCTCGTCCTTCACTGGGGATAAAGATCCTGATAACAACACCTGAAAAAAACTCAATAATGAACAGTTTCTTTCCAAATACTTTTATCCATATAGTGTACTGTATATCCTAACAACCTCAGCAGCGACCTCATTTCCCCTCTCGTCTGTTCCAACCACTCTGCATTCAGCATCACCAGTATACTAATCACCAACCTGATCATCTATCATCATCTGCACCTGTTCCTCACTTGTTTATGCCTTACATTAGATATACTGAAAATAACGAAAGACAAAAACTTAAGAGTCTGGGAAGTCCTTCAGGAAGCCTGGAGAACTATTCTCTAAGATTACATAAAAAATTCTGGCCCTTTGAAAACAAAATATAAAGAAATGTGGTTTTGCACAGTACTGTATTTCCAGCCTATACTGTATTTCAGACCATATAGCTGATTTTTATAAACTTTGTACTGTATATGCACATTTCAATTTGTCACCATGTCACCAGGATCGCAGCTTCCAGTCACAGAGGAAGTGAAGTTTCAGATTTGACCTCTGCTCTTATCCCTTTGTTTCCTCCCTATTAATTAAGAACTGAATCACAAAAACAAACAGTGCTAAATCAACATTCACAAGCACCTATAAAAGTTGCCCTTAGTGTCACACTGAAGCCCATTACCGTTACCTTTTTTTGTTGTTGCTAGAACCAGTCAAGCTGCTCGTCACCTCAGTAATCCTGCCGTCCTTGAGTGACTCACTGAGCTTTGTAGCTTTCTCCCGCTGTTCCACTTCCTGTTTTGTTTATGCAGAAAACCTCGGTTCTGTGCTTTGCACCTCTGTTTCCGTGGAGATGCGAGGCAATCTTCCTTCACCGTCATGGTCAGCTTATTCTTTGCTGAAACGATGCTCTGGCCATTCGGAGATGGAGGAGAAGAGGAGTGCGCTCGGATGCTTGAGTAAACACATGCCTGGCATTTCTTCCATTTACATTCCTTTCGCTGTTTCCTTAGAAAGTGCTGAAAAGAACGAAAGGAAGAAGTGAGTTTTGCACTATTTTTTTTAAGTCTTACTCTTGCTGTAGTTCGAGGATCAGAAATAATAATAATAATAATAATAATAATAATAATAATAATAATAATAATAATAATAAATCAAACAAAAGCTAAAGGCAAATTTTCAGTCCGTTAAAAAATTTAAACAAATATGGAATTCACTCTGAGACATGTTTAGGTTTGAGGGTAAATGCATGTGATTTACATCATTATCTCACTTCTGAGACATAAGCAGGGCATGCGATCTCCATTTTGGCTGAATCTTAAGAGCCTGTGCTCCAAATTGCCATTAAGTTTGATGGGTGTGTGGGAAATAATCAACTGAAGCGCTACTTTTCTTCTGTCCTTATTTGAGCATTGTGTGATCTTCTGACCAGTCTGGAGCTTCAGAGTCTGGTGCATTCCTTCTTTCACGTGTGAACTACTTCTGTGAATAACAAAACAGCAAACATTTTTTCAGTTCTTGTGTAGGTTTCATCCACCCAAGCTGGAAACTGCCCAAAACGGGGAAGTGTCTTCTACCTAAATGGCTACTTTCTCTACTAATACAAGAGGTGTTCAAATCAAACTTGTATTTGTGATGAAACTTTTTTGTAGCCTTAAAAGCGGTTCAAATTTACAGAAGACACAAGCACAGTACAATGATGAGACGCTTATTGCAGTAAAACATTAAAACTGTACAAACAAATGTGGGAACTGTACACACAATCTATTACCAGCACCACTTGCACATTACAGGAACTCGGCTGGGGCCAAATTCGCTCCAAACCATTTCCACATGTTCTGGACATTGAAGGAGTTCCTGGGAGGCCAGCGTTTTAGACATGAAGCAGGCAGTCCGATCATGGCTCCGGCGTACTTAGAAAACTTTCTACCTTGACAGTATCCAAGCCCTAGTGAAACACTGGGATAAGTGCATTAGTGTATCAGGGGATTATATAGAAAAATAAAGGGAGTTTTTACCCTCAGGACTGTGTTCTGTTATTTTGTACAATCTAAAGTCCTGGTTTGATTTGAACACTCCTCGTATGTTAGAATTCGATACTAGTATGTGTTCTTCCATTTTACTGGGAATGTTTTCAAGCCAATTTAGGTCTTCTTTCACAAAATCCCTGGATTCATCAGCCCAAGCAGGAACTTCTTCAGTCCAATCATCTTCAGCCTAAGACGGAATTCCATTTCTGCTCCAGTTGCAAGCTTCTTCTGCCCAAACTGGGGCTTCTTTGGGTTGAATATCTTCACTAGCATTTATTCTTCTACATAAGTATTGGCTTCTTCTGCCCAAGCAGGGGCTTTTTTAACTCAAGGAATAAAAACCCAAGCTGAAGTCACATCAACCCAAGCTGTGACCTCTCCAGTCGAACTTTCTTCAGCCTAACAAGCGTAACTCATTCTTTTCCAGTAGCGATTGTTCTGCCTATGCAGTTTTGTTTTCCTCCCAGGTAGAGGCTGTCACTGCTGAAACTAGGGCTTCACTTTTTCAGTCTGAGGGCTTGTAGCAGCATTACAGTGATCTATAGGGGTAGGGAAAAAAACTGCCCTTCAGGAGACCATGAATGTCAGGGCAGAACGTGATCTGACTGCCGACAACCACGTGTCAGGTTTTCCTTTAATTTGTCACCCATCTGTATGTGCATAGAGGGTCAAAGATGGGTCAGAGAAACAATTCCTGTAACATTTACACAGGCATTCCTCCATTTCCTTCATCTATATGTTCTGTGGTCTTATATTTTATAAATGAATGTCTGAGTCCATCAGCAAACAGTTGCTCTGTGATGAAGAACCTGCTCTGCCGAATATTTCTCAATCTGCTGTTTTCAATATGAACATAAATTGGAGGACATATGGTGCCGTGTTATTGCTTCCAGATGGCATCGGGAAAGGTTGTAGATCATTATGGGATTCTCCCCGTGGTTAACTGTTTGGTTCAGCACACGGTAAGGGCTTTTGTGTTTGTGTCTCTGTTGGATTATTATTCCCAAGATTCTTGTGAACGTGTGTCATATAAATCACCTGAAGCACTCGGATTGGTCGAAGCGATCGTCTAAATTTATTCAAAATGCAAGCTGGTTAAGTATTTAAATATGCTAAAACGTGCAAGTTTAAACCATAAAAAACAATCTATTTATCATAATAATGTTTAGAATGGTTTCCCAGCAGCACAAGGAACTTCTTAATAGGACATAAGAGCATCTCTACAGCTTTTTTCTCATTAAAATGCCAGGGGATGTTAGCTAGTTAATTAGCTCACGCTAGTAAACTGCTTACATTAATCACAGGTGAATGCTTTTGGGATTTCAATATTTTAGTCCAAGCACAGGCAGCTTCAGCGTTCTTTCTACCTAGCCAATAGCCCAAGAACTTTAACCCTTTCAACCGTAGCCCAAAAAAGACCTTCTTTCTCCTTCCAAAGCTTCTACTATATACAATTGGAGTGTGTGGCTTCTGTTGCAATTGTCTTTCAAAGCAGGAGCTTTTGCCCAAGCAATGACTCCTTACTGCTGAAGCAGAAGGTTTATGTACGCAAGTAGGGGCATCATTTTTTTTTTTATGTACATTTTGTAGGTGTCTTCCATCCTAGCAGTTTTTAGCTTAATTGGTCTAAAAGGGCACTTCTTCTGTCCTCACTTGGTCGAGCTTCTCCTCTGAGTATGAAAAGTAGGATCTTCTTCTACCTGTGTAGGAGATTTTTCTGCCTGTGTGAGAGCTTCATCCTTCTAAGTAGGAACATCTTCTGACCAAGTGAGAGCTTAATCCTTTCAAGTAGGAACATCTTCTGACCAAGTGAGAGCTTCATCCTTCCAAGTAGGAGCTTCTTCTGTACAAGTAAGTGCTCCAGCCGACCAAGTACGTGCATCTTCTGCTCAAGTGAGAGCTTTATCCTTTCAAGTAGGAGCATCTTCTATGCAAGTATGAGCTTCAGCTGTCCAATTAGTAGTTACTTCTGCCCAAGTGAGGGCATCGCATTCCAAGTAGGAGCTTTTTCTGCCACCTTTGGAGGCTCCCTATTCACTTTTGACAACATTTTAAAGATATTTAAAATATCTTTATTAGATTGCATTTGATAATCTTTAAAGGGTCTAGCCCTGGGAAATAAACACAATTTTACATTCATATTAAGATAAAGCTCATTTGAGACAAGCACATGTCTCCAGACATACTATGACCAGTGAGTTGAGAGAAGTGTATAATTGGCTAAATCATCTTTACCAATTATACCATTTTTGAAGCAAAAAATTAAGGTTTGCGTGGAAATAGCCTTTCTTTACCTTTTTGTTAAAGATTTTCTCAAATTATAACACTATTACTTCAGTTTTTGAGTTTAGTCAGTTTTAGCTAAGTACTTCAGTGTAGTCTCTTTTACAGACTTCAGAAAGTGAGCTCTTGTCTTATTAAGTCTTTTCTCTTCTTCCCCTGAATCTCTCTTATTGTCTTCTCACTTTCTTGCTCATTGATCTAAGACAGCAGGCTCAGCAGTCCTGTGCTCGCACACACGATTCAGCCAATCAACTGCCACAAAGATCCATCGACTCTCATCAGAGTCAGAACAACCTTGAAACAAGCGGTGTACAGAACACTTCAGTATATTCCTGCACGGCTGATATCTTTGGCGTCATCACAAATTGGATTGGGGGAAAAAAAAGAAGAAAAAAAAGATAAGGTCTTGATTGCTGAGAGACCCTTAGTGGTTGTGTTGAGCAGTACGACACAAACTCCACCTTGTTGAGCCATGGCGCTGTGCACAGGTGTGATTTTCTCCCCCAAAAAACTCTAATGACAAACACAGTGCTGAAGAAAGGGAGAATTGAGGGCGGCGTGTTAAAGTAAGGTGGTAAGGGTGAATGGAGAGGTGTGAGAGGACGAGACACAAGACTTATATTGGCTGGAGAGAAAAGACAAGGCTAAAAAGGATGTGAGTGCTGGGATTGTGTTCTAGCAGGTGATAAAAGATTATAAAAAGAAACGGTGTGCACGTTAGTTTGTTTTTGGCTTTTCATTAATAAACTCTGTCTAATTCATTATCTAGCACAGAGATTTGCCAAAACTTGTGTTATAGCAGCTTTAAACAGTTAGTTGCTCACTGGCCTCTTCTCTCTCTCTCTCTCTTTCTCTTTCTCTCTCTCGAATTTGGAAGTGGGTGTAATTGGCACAAACTTTTTAACAAGGCACAGGTTCCCCAGACAGACATCTACAGTACACAGAAGGATCACAAAAGGCCCAGACATTCATTCCAACATTGTTGAATAGATGGTTTGATCATGGTGTCTATACCTTGCATACATGGTGTCTACATCTTCTATTTTCATCTTCCAATCGGGCACCAGGTGAACAATGCACTTTTCAGCTGTCTTTGTCTCATGTTGGACGCAACGCTTACTTTCCATTTCTGGGCGTTGGTTAACTGTCCTCCTTAAGACAACCAGAGTAGAAAAACTATTACTCTTAATGGAGTTTATTGGGGCCTTATGGACAGTGTTGGGTGTAACGCGTTAGAGTGCTTGGATTACTTTTTTGATGTAACGAGTAATCTAACGCCTTAGGTCCGCCATTTAAGTACTCAGTTATTTAGTCACTTTTTCAAAAATGTAATCCGTTATTTAGACAATTTATGTAATCTGTGAGCCAGACAGAAGTCATTCCCAATCCGTTATTGTGTGTGTGTGTGTGAAAGTCGTGCTACAAGCCCTGCTCCCGATAACCCGCCCCACTTTGTTATTCCTGCTGTACGTGTTGTGTCCCAGTTGTTCTTTTTCAATTTTCCCATGCTGTCTTGGTAGGGGAAAAAAAAAGACATGGTGCATATGAGATTCTAATACAGCCCAAATGTTTCATAACACCATGGTTGATATGATGAGAGCTGTGCTAGAATGAGAAGAACCAGCCTTGCTCTTCCCCAGAGATTTTGATCCAGGCTGCTTGTCTGTGTCTGTCAGCTACGGTGGCTGATTCATCTAATATTGATTGATCGGATTGATCTAACGAAGCTCAAAGGCTCAAAGCTGAATTGTGATGATAAACAATCAGACATACAATGATAAACACCTTATTTAGTAAGAGTGTGCTACAACAAGTCATCGACTCCCTCATCATTTGCAGGAAAAGCATCCATTCGAGTGCCAAGATCATCAGAATTTTAATTGGGAAAATGATTCACGCTCGCATTCAAAAGAGACTTCTCCAAAAATACACCACAAACTCCATGCTGTTGAAACGGGCCAGCTCCCAAAAGGTGCGATTTTCTCCTCAAATCCTGTATCGACAACCAGGATGGCAGAGGAAAGTGAGAATGACGGTGCTGAGCCAAACAAAGGTGGCAAGAGCATGAGAGATTGAGCAGAAATCGTATTAAATCGCTCAACGGGAGACCGAATCCCTGTTTTCTTATGAAACCAAAAGAGATAAATGTTCATTGTGCTGCAATTTCTTTTATTTTAACTGTGTGCTGCTTTTGCTATGTCTTTTTAGGTGTGTGTAAAGCCAGGAAGAAACTAAAGATTAAATTCTTCTATACAGTGGCTAAATTGCAAGTGAACATTTTTTAAAAACAGAAAGAAACAAAAATAAAGCCAAACAAACACTCCAGAACACTGCTTTTGTTCAATGTTTTGTTTCAGTGTAATGTATTCTTCTAATACAGTATTTCTCTATTATTATGTTTTTCTACTTGCATCATACCTTAGCATGTTTTACTCCATTGTTACATCAGTGATGGCTCTGGTCTTGTAAAAGCTCGAGGAAGAGAAAAAAGCTGCTAGAAAGAAGCACCTTAAGGATCAGACACCTGAGAAATGTAAAAGTGATGCATGAAACGGATGTGATATGCTCTTTTGTAGAAATTTACATCTGGATAGGCCGCAGCATCAGCAAAAGATGTGCATTCTTAAAAGGTTTCAGAGAGGGGTGTGTGTGTGTGTGTGTTATCTAAAATATGACGCATTTGGAAAAAGGCAGGGATAAGGATCTAAGTGAATGTGACAAGGTGCGGAATTGTGACGTCTACACAGGTCTTGTGTGGTGTTCCCAGTATGCAGGGGTTAGTACAGGACAACTGGTGAACCAGTGACAGGGTCATGTGTGTCCAAGCCTTATTAATGTTTGTGGGGAGTGAAGGCTAGTCCGTCTGGTCAGATCAGACAGAAGGGCTACTGTAGCTCAGGCTCTGAAAGAAAGGCATCTCAGGTTGTTGCATCTCAGGTCTGGCTGTGTAGCTGCAGAAGGGTCAGGATGCCCACGCTGAACTAGACCAAGAAGCAATGCAATAAAGTGGCATGGTCTGATGAATAAGGTTTTTTTTTATGTGACTCAGTGAAGATGACTCAGCAGACGCAGTACAATGTTCTTCGCAGTGTTCTGCTGGGAATCCTTGGGTCTTGACATTCATTTGGATGTTACTTGTTTGACATTCATTTGGATGTTACTTTAACACCAAGCACGTACCTAAACATTGTTACAGATGACAATACAGTGAAATAAAGAGAATGAGACATACATTCTATTGCTTACATCACACAATGACCTCTCATACAATTAATTTCACCATACTGTGAATATGTCAAGGCTTTTCCATGTCGGCTTTTCCATGTTTGAAAAGAAATGGAGAGAAACAAAAAAAAGTTTACCCATCTGGAGGAGGAAGCACATCCAAATGGCAGACATCTATGTTGAAACATGCGAGGAAGGATTTGTATGTCTGTTTGGGGTTCTGGGGAGTCATTAGTCAGAAACCTCATTAAAGAGTTTCAACAGAGAGAAGCAAAGGGGAGTCTGGCAATGTTTGCGTTCGAGGCTGCGTTCCTCCTCCCTCTTCTGATGATAAGCCTGGAGCAGCACGTCTGAGCCAGCGCAGAGACTCTCTCAAGCCCGGGTCCTGTTTCTCTGATCATCGCAGCAGCACGGCTCCTCAAAACACACTGCTCGGCGCTCGCACCGTCTCTGATTTCTACGCTTCAGGGGTTTGCTGAACAGCTCACAGATTCGTGGAGGCCCAGAACAAAACCCGTTCAAAGATTCTGTTAGCTTTGTGGCATGGTTCGAACTGCAGACGAACATGCTGGAGGTCTTCATGGCTGCCGGGCAGACCTGTAGTCTGGTGGTTTTGTTCCACATGTGTATTACCTGTTGGTTTCAATTCACTTGGTGTGTTTGGGCTGGAAAATATACTAAAAATATAGACTCATGTGGCAGTGTAAGTGGGTTGCATCAGTATGTTATTCGGTTAAAAATAGAAGTCATGAGTCTTGTTTATGCCTTCAATGGGATTCATTAAATAAAGTTGCAATAAATAATAAAAATGCACCTAAATGAGGGGAAATTTTTTTAAAAAATTCTTAAATGAATAGATAGATAGATGAATATTTTGATTATGCTCAATTATAAAATTATTAGACGGGGAAAAAGCAACCATAACAACAATGAAAAGCTCTGTTGCTCCTTCTTCCAGGAAACAGGGCGTGGCCTCTGTCCCAGTCCTGTGAAGGAGGCATGGCTTTGGTGCCTATTGGTGCTCATGGAGGAGGCGTGGCCTGTTTAACCATCACTGTATGAGAGATGTCTCTATGACATTAACATTTGGAGGCGTGGCCTTTTTACCTATCAGTGAGGGGCGTGACCTCCCACTACTTAAAATAACCAAAACGGTGTCTGAATTTATTGTGTGCTTTATATGTATAGTTTACACACCAGATTGTTAGTATGATTATATTTCTATTTTGTATCCTATAAGAAATTGAGGTCTCAAACTCCAGCAGCAAAATATTCTGGATACGTTTTGTTTTCTTTTTTCTTTTTGTCCCACCACACACTGAAAAGCCCTTAACGCCCTCCATTAATATGCTTTTACGTGAACTTTAAAAGATAATTGCTGTCTTTTAAATTCCACTCAAACCCTTGAGCTAGTTGAGTTTGTAAAGCACGCGGGCCTAGGGAGATGCCGAGCGCCTCGACTTGCCCATTTATCAAAGGATCTCATTAACAGAGACAATATTGATCCGGCGTGGTGGAGGGCTAAAGCCAGTGGGAATCCAGCAGCCGTGTCCTCAGATGCATCAAGTCAAACACGTCTAATTAGACGTCATGGAAGTTGTCTCATCGTGCCATGGCTAACAAGACTGGTCATCCAATACACTCGGCCTATTCAATCAGTGGGGGAAACAGTATTAATCCAAAGGCCAGAATAGTGGTTCGACAGCCGAGGGAAGGTCGCATGGCTCGTCCTTGCAAAGGAAGAAAAAAAAAAAAAACTCCCAGAACTCTCACCTAGTGCTGCGTAAGAGGACAAGAGGAAAGACAAGAGGAATGCCAGTGTATGATTGGCTGTAATAGCAAAACAAATCCCAAACAAGGTAACTGTAATGGAGAGGCAGTGGAGTAAAGTAAGAAAACATTGAGGTAGGTAAGTTTTAGAAAATATGGTGCTTTCTAAACACACCATAAACTTGGTGTTCAAGTCAAACCAGGACTTTTGATTGTGCAGAACAACAGAAAACAGCTATGGCAATAAAAATACCAATGCACCTATCCCAGTGTTTCACTAGTGCTTGGAGCCATGATCGGACTGCCTGCTTGCTTAACATTTGAAACGCTGGCCTCCCAGGAACTCTTTTAATGGCCCAAACATGTGAAAATGACTTGGAACGAGGTCAGGACTGCACGGGGGACGTGACAATGACTCCCAGCCGAGTTCCTGTAATGTGCAAGTGGTGTTTTGGGGAATGATCATATGTACAGTACAGTGTACAGACAGATGCGTCTCTTCTGCAAGTTTTTAAAGATCGAATGTTCCACTTACTGATAGGAACGACTACAGTGAGCTCCGAGCCACCTCGGCCGGGATCGCCTTGTTTAAGACGTTTGCACCATTTAAATATTTTACTGCATTTTACTGCAGTCTCCATTCACCAGAAATGTCATCACAAGTCCCGGTTTGGCTTGAATGCCCCAGTTAATTCAGAATATAAGTAAATATGTAATTAAGTAACAAACTATACAACTGATTAAGGATATAAGAAAGTAAGCAAACAAATGATTAATTAAATAAATATAAGAATTAAGCAGTACAAATATTTTCTCATTAATTCATTTTTTTTTCTTCTGCTCGTTGTGTTGTGCATTTCATCTGTTTATGTGTCAACACACTGGATCCAAACGCTTTGGAGTTTTTGTGGTTAAGATTCTGTATTTGTATTATTTCTTTTTCATCAGACAAGTAAAAATGAGTCTAAACTCACACCTAACCCATCAGGGGTTTGATCTTGCTTGTAGTCTCTCTTTTCCCCATGCCAGTCCGCTGACAAACGCGATACAGAAACGAGACAAGACGAGACAGCATGAAGGCCTTGGCTTTATTTTCTTTCGCTCTTATGTCACATCTGAGAGCTTTCAGGAAGGGAAACAAGATTGCTGGAGATTTCAAGAATGCGTAAAAGGTCACACAAGCAAACAAATGCCAACAGTGTCAAACGGTTTCTCTCTGGAAAATCACTCTGGCAAACACTTGAACTTAATATTTAGAGATTCTATTTCTCTTTTTCTTCTTCCTTTTTTTTGACCTGATAGAAAGCAGCTCTGATATGTGTTTGGCCTTTAATTAAACATTAGAGGATTGATTATTTTGCCACGGCTGAATAGGACCGAGGCAAAGCAACCTTTTAGCAACAATGAAAACATTTTTAAACGTCTCATGAAACAATATCGAGGCCTCTTTGTACACGCTGCGTGATTGCGAAGAGAAATTGCACTTCGCCCTGCAACAGCATTCGGTTCGACTGTAATACAAGAAATTAGGATACAGTACATCAGGAATAAAAATTTCAATTAATGTTCCATTACAGGTTGCAATATCAAGGCAGTGAACTGTGATGGTAGGTGTATGAAGCGTAAGGCGTAATCCGACAAAAAACCATGTTTTAATGCATAAAAGCGTCTACTCCTGGACAGAAAAGTGAAATGAATATATAAAGTGAAACGGAAATCCGCTAGATGTTCCCACTCTCATTGTGATTGTGCATTATAGTTTCGTCACATGTACTGTAGAGCTGCACAATTTGATTAAAAAAAAAAAAAAAATCACATTGAGATTATTTTTACAAATTTCAACCCTTGCGATTTAAACTGCTACTATATAAATGTACCATTTTGCATTAAAATATGCGTCCATATACAAATGACTTCATTACAAGGATGTGCCACTATTCATTTACCAACTCAAACATAAAAAAAAAAAAAGATATTTAAATAATTGACAAACTCTACATCAATTCCCAACTATGCTTGTTACCTAGCAAATTGCAAACTTTTGATATTAAATATTTGCTCAGGTCCATATAGGGATTTCAGTTGTGCAGTACTAGTCACATGACTATATTATATCCAAATAAAAAAAATAAATTATCTGAAGCTTACAGTAAGTGTAGCTTGCTTGTTACAACCAAATTGATATAGCTATAAATGTAAAAATCTATATACAGTATTTTTAGTTTTTTTATATATATATATATATATATATCTAGAATTTTTCTGTAAAGCTGCTTTGTGAGAAGCTGTCCATTGTATATAAATAAAATTGAATTTAATTGAACTGAAATGAACTTGATTTTCAAGATTTCTACCTGCATTCAGAGTTTTTTTGTAATCTCCACCATAATTCTGGTCAATAAATGAAGAATCAAACAAAGATGTCTTCAGGCCTTCGTGTTGCTTTGATTGTTTAAATTATCTGCACTTTGAAACCAAACCAAATAACAAACCGAACAATTTTTCATCCTGGTGACAAACAGTCCTGAGTTGCAAAATTGTAACATAACAGTGTGGCTCGGTGACTTAGTGTGTAGCACTGTTGTCTCCTACCACCAGGGCTGAGGGTTCAAATCCCGCCTCCGGTCTGTGTGTGTGTGTGTGGAGTTAGAATGTTCTCCCCATGCTTGTGTGGTTCCTCCTATATTCTAAAGACATTTGGTGTATAATTGTGTGTGTCCTGTCTTGTGCCCCAGGTTCCTGGGATAGGCTCCATGCCCCCTGTGACCCTAAGCAGTATGGATAACAGGAGGTGAATCTCCTTTGTTCCAAATGCTGGAACAAATGTCATCCTCTATCTACATTGAACTGCTTCAAACATTATACTATTTACACCCACCCTCACTCACTCATCTTCTATACCGCTTTATCCTGTATTCAGGGTTGCGGGGACCTGGAGCCTATCCCAGGAGGCTTAGGGCACGAGGCAGACCCTGGAGGTGCAAGGCGACAGTGCTAACCGCTACACCACCGTGCCGCCTACACCCACCCTGTCTCTATTAAAAAATGTCTTTTCTATGTGCCTCAATGTTTAAAGACAGGCACAACAGACTTTTTTTTCCCTTCCATGTGGGCACTGGTGGCTCAAATGGTTAAGCTTCTGGATTACTCATCAGAAGGTTGGGGGTTCAAGCCCTTGCAGTGCCAAGCTTCTTTTTATGTCTTTATATAAGCGATTTATTGCATGTTGAAAAAAAAAACAAAAAAAAACCAAGATTGAGTGTTATAACCAGGTGCCTTAATGCTAACTAGGTATAACATAAAAGGTAGGCTAATGAGACACAAAAGGCTGTCCCTTCCCACAACATCATGCTTTCTTGCTGTTTTTATAATGGAAAATGGTTAGGGTTAGAGCTGTTATAGACACACTGGTGTAAAATAGGCTATTCCACTTAAATAGAATCTGTCTTATTTTTAAAACTTTTTTCCCAAAAGGTTCTTCTCAGCTCTTGTACACGCTCCTTTCCTGTACGTCACGGACTAGCCGCATTCTCACATCTCTTTCAGTTTCCATTAAATTCATCTTTAAGGTCAGATTTATCTGATTCTCCTCAAAAAAAAAAAAAATCCAGAAGACGCCACCTGCTCGTCTGTGATGGAGCGAAGACGCTTTCAGGCCTGACATTTCATGCCGAGGTTCCCACTTTGAATAAGTTTCCTGGAAAGCTTCAAAGAAAGGTTGACTGCAGCGGAGCATCAAATACCAGGAACACAAAGTCTATTCAGAGAGGGCCGGGTCGAGCTTTAGAGAGCATTTTCAGTCCAACTTTTGTCATCGCTCCCGTCACCTTTCCCGTTTCTTCTCTTCGTGGCTTTCAGCGCCTCGTTGGATTTGTTTGTGGTCGGGTTGATGTCTCTACTTATTCGACGTTTACCTCAAGAGACAGCATGAATCTATGACTCTCAGACCAGAGAGCTGAAAGTAGAGCATCATTAGAATACTATTAGTTAATCCCAGTTTTTAGAAAAGTTTTTTTTTTTTCAAAATGCTCTAAAAAAACAAGAATTTATGATTTTATAATTCTCTCGAAGCTTTATTTTACTCATCAACATGTTAAGAAAATTATGTGCAATGTTTTCAATGATTTATGAAAGGTATTTTGGCAAAATAAACAAATAATAAGTTGATGCTTGCAACACACACACACACACAAACACACAAAGTGGGGACCGAAGCATGTTTACCACGTAAAGTTACAGTTAAGTTACATCACCTTCCTTTTAATTACACATTTTTAATCGTTTGTAAATCCATGATAATAATTATTGCAGTTTTGCAAATGGAATTTCTGCTCGTTCTTGCTTGATACCAGACTTCAGCTGCTCAACAGTCTGTGGTCATGGCTGTCTGATTCTCTTCGCCTCGTATGCACCATACATAGATTTTCTGTAGGAGACCAATCTGGACTGCTGGCTGGCTAATCAATCGTGCACACTCTGTTTTTATAAAGCCATGCTTGTTGTAGAGATGTCTTGCTGAAATCTCCATGAATGTCCTGGGAAAAACAAGACATCACCTTGATGGCAGCATATGTCTCTCTATGCAATGCTGTAGGCACTGATCCACCCTCATACCATGACAGATGTTTACTTTTGCACATTTCTTGTCAAAGAAAAGACTGACACTAGAGCGTGTAAAAGTATTAAGGTAGACTCCGGTGGATCTCTTGTATGGCAGGTCTTAAAGGGTGAATATATAAATGATATAGAAAACGTACATACTTCAGATTTAGTTTTTTTTAATTGCATGTTAGAAAACATCCCAACTTTCCCCCCCTGGAGCGAGTGTGCAAACGAAGCCAGATTGGAGCCAGGTTGTTTATCGCAGTGTCAGTGGCATAGCCAGGAATTAATTTAGGGTGGATTTCGTCTGCAAAGAGCTGACAAATCTTCTACCGCGCCACATTGCGAGACGCTGGCGCCTTATAAAACATGCCGGAGCTGTTCGGAGGCATCACGGCTGGGTCTGTGATTGTGGCGTTTCAAAATAGGATTCAATCTCCCGGCTGTGGGTGTTCTGTGATGCACAGCAGTAGCCTTCGACACTAAGCGCACGCTTCACAGAGCGGTCGTAATGAAAACAGAGCTGACGCGCCGGTGTCCTGATACGGGTCGGAATGTCGGGGTGCGAGCAGATAAAGTGCGTGAGTAATTGCGGTTTGCAGCGCAATTATAAATATGCATTGGGTTTCTATCAGGGAGTCGACGTTGCCTGGACGCAGTGAGCTGAGTAGCTTCGAATCTCGTTCCAATGAACTCTGACAAGTGAGAAGTCTGAACTGGAAGTTTGTCAGCGTAATTAGATATTTATGGAATAATTTGCAGCTTATAGCAAGCACGAAAGAGCAAGACTAAAGACTAAACAGGAGAAGGAGTTTATAGGGTTTTATAGAGCGATGAGGCTGCAGCATTTCGTAAGTTAGGTAACGAGAATGAAGCATAGTGGAACAATGAAATACACCGCATGTGTTGTGCTGTTTGGGGAAAATAATCAGGGATGGAGCAGAGTCGATGTAAATGTCTATTAAGATTCGTATTCATTTTGAAACATTAATTAAATGTGTTGTTAAAGTGTTGTTGCAAAGTTTATTAATTAATACATTCCATACACATCAAATCAACTTATATCAATTGAGTTCAAGAGCATCATGATTTATATCATTTATATTGAAGTGATGTTTTACAGGGCGGCACAGTGGCTTAGTGGTTAGTCTTGCACCTTCAGGGTCCGGGTTTGATTCCTAGGTCTGTGTGCATGGAGTGTGCATGTTCTCCTGGTGCTTGGTGGGTTTCCAACCACAGTCCAAGGACATGCAGATTAGGCTAATTGGTCCCAAATTGCCCAGAGTATGAGAATGTTGAAATGGGAATAAATACAATGGTCACCATTGGCCTCCACGGTCCCTAGTTGGCCTCCATGGTTCCTAGCTGGACAATAAAGGTTTCTGGATGGATGTGTTCAAATTAGAGATGTTAAAATATCATGGTGTAATATGTTAAGAATTTGTTCTAATCAGTTTGTTGGGATTATTTACTTTGCTTACGTGTAGTTTCAGATTCTTTTTGTGTATAAACTCCACTGAATATTTTGCTTCTATCACCCTGAATCTATAGCGAACGCTAACCTTTGCATGTATACTCTGAGAATAAATACTCAATACTCAGTGCTTCTCCGTCGCCGTAAAGCCTTTGTCGGCTGTGGATATTTGTGAGATTGGTTTTGTGCTTCATGCATGTAAAGCTATAGCAGATTCTGTTCCACTCGCTGCACAAAACCCATCTCGCCGGCGCTGTCCAAACTATGTGGATATATATTTATACAATAATAGTCTGAGGGAGAGTGAGTGAGAGAGAGAGAGAGAAGTTCCACATTCTGGTTATTTTTATGGCCCTCTGTTATGCAGAGCGTAAATGAGGCCTGCAGTGCAACATTTCTGGAGTCATAATTCCAGCTCGGGTTGAAGCCTCGAATTAAATCAGGCAAAAAAAAAAAAAAAGTCCTGTTGCTTTCCTCAAACTTCATGACAGTAATGGGCTATTTTGTCAACATAATGCCCCGGTAAATGGGGCGGGGTAATGGTCGTCTGCACTGATTGAAATGGAAAATAAAAGGCAGGTATGGAGGTTCTGGGATGCAACCCATTTTGAAGCCTGGCCTCCTAGAGAATAGTGTGTGTTTTGCGTGTGTGTGTGTTTCATTCACTTATTGGACCATGGCTTCTGGATAGCAGAGCTGTGAGCCGTGAGACCATTTTCCCAGAACTGGATATGGTTGATTTAGCTTTGTGCCTTCACGCTGATGTATAAAATGTGAACATTTCTCTGCAGTTTGGAGCGTGAATTGAGAAGTTTAAGATGGAAGTCAAACTTGCGTAATCTTCGACATGAAGCCTAATCATTTTCTTCTTGTCTGCCGATGTGTATATATACTCTATATTTAGACTTTAACCCAAAATGGGGGTGGCCTAAACCACAGTGAGAAATGTCAGCATGGTGAAATGGTGACAGCATGGTGTCTCTCAAATGCGGCTCCACTAGACTTGGCCATAGGTTGATGGAAACCTGGACAGAAATGTTGTGATAATGCATGAGGTTATTAAAACAATGCCAAGACAGCGCGTTCTAATCGAAGCTAAACATGATTCTGCAAAATATCAGTGTGTGCCACGTTTTTTTTGCCACGTCTGGCTAAGAGGTAAGGAAGCTGCTGATTGTTTTAATCCCAGTTTTTTTGGAAATCTCTCAGATGGTCCAAGTCAGTAACATATGAATGAGAAAAGCTCCAGTTAGGATGATGTGGCTTGTGAACCTGTCAGGACCAGTGAAGAGGCGGGGCTAGTGAATGTGTCACCGGAGGATGTTTGGTCTGTAAACCTGTCAGTTTCAGGGGTTAGCTCGTGTAGTTGTCAGTCCTAGGTTTTATCAACCATAGCTGGTTCTGGGAAGTTGTCTGTCCTAGGGAAGGAGGTCTGGCTTGTATAGCTGTCAGCTCTGGTAAAGGGAGTGTGGCCTCTGTCTCTCAGGCCCAGTGAAGGGGTGTGGTCTAAGCTCCTGTTGGTGCTAGGGAAGGAGACATGTACAGTATAACCTTAAGTCTCATTCAGGGAGGAGGATTTTGTGTTGGTCAGTCCCAGTAAAGTTTATTAGTTTCAATGTGGTATTAATAAAGGGCACATGGTCATTGTGTCAATCCCAATTAGAGAGGCATGACCTGTGTACCTGTCAGTCTCCATAAATGGGGCGTGGCCTGTGTACAGGGGAATCTTGGGGAAGCATGTATGGCTTGTGTGTCTAATTAAAAAAATGTGTGTCATATGGAGTAGTCTGTTCCAGTGGAAGAGGCGTGGCCTGTGTCTCTGTCTGTCCCAGTGAATGAGATGTTACTTGTGTCCCTGTCAGTCTCAGTGAAGGAGGTGTGGCCTGTGTACCTGTCAGTCTCAGTGAAGGAGGCATGGCCTGTGTACCTGTCAGTCTCAGTGAAGAAGGCGTGGCCTGTGTACCTGTCAGTCCCAGTGAAGGAGGCGTGGCCTGTCAGTCAGAGTGAATGAGATGTTACTTGTGTACCTGTCAGTCCCAGTGAAGGAGGCGTGGCCTGTCAGTCCCAGTGAATAAGATGTTACTTGTGTACCTGTCAGTCTCAGTGAAGGATGTGTGGTCTGTGTACCTGTCAGTCTCAGTGAAGGAGGTGTGGCCTGTCTAATTTTCAAGTGCCTCACTACATCACTGAATACACTTGTGTAATTAAGCTTGGTAGAAGTTTTTGAAATTAATCATGATGATTTTTACAGGCCAACAGAGAGAGAGAGAGAGAGAGAGAGAGAGAGAGAGTGCGCTCAGTGCTTTAATTTAGTTGAGTTGATGAAATCCATCATTATTCTCTGACCGCACTTTGGAACTAGTTAGAACAGAATATTAATAGAGTCCAGACAAAGGCATAAGAAGAGCTGCAGGCGAGTCACTGCCGCAGAATCCACACACAAGTTTCTCAAACAATGCAAGTAGCATAACCACTATTATTACTTTAAGGCCATTATTACTTCCTCCAACATGAATCTTGTTATTACACACACTGTTATTAAATGCTGGTGTATACACACATGACCTGAATGAGCAAGTGCTTTAAAATGCCAAAGGAACGGTTCAGAATTAAATCCTGTGCAGGATTTTTTTTTCCTGCCACACAAATTAGCAGTCAGGATTTGTAGCGTTGTAGTTTGATTATTAGTTTTGCTCCGGAGCTACGAGCATACGAGTTAAACATTAGGCGTACAAATTGAATATAAAGGATATTATCATCCAAATCACTTATGACATCATTTAAATGAGCTCATAGTTAGATAACAGTATCATACAGTGTTAGTTTGATCGTACAAATTGCACTATTTGTTAGTTTATAGTAAAACTGAATGCTTTGGAACTGCCACAGAACACATGTTAGTTTTTGTTCTCTGTCGTGTTGTAGCATCTGTAAACAGTCGTTCCCTCACCAGCCTGGACCTTGTCATGGTTTAGAGAAACCGCCAAGTGTAAACGCCGCTGTCCTGAAGACTTGCACTGGAGACTCACTCGACAAATGCCTAAATATATAATTAATGAAAATAAAGAGAAAAAAAACAGGTTCTGAATTAAATGAGGATTTAATATTAAGCTTCAAATAAAAATTCCATAAATGTTCTGCTGATTTTAAAACTGCTCATACACACATACACAAACACAAACACACACACAGGAGATGAAAGAATCACACACAGATAGAAACCTATTTGTTCTGCAAAGCAGCAGATTGCATCGGCCCTGTCCTGACTTCCAGGCTCGAGTAAACAGGTGTTGACAGAAAACATGACGAATCTAAACGACAGCGTGAAAAAAAAAAGCGTTAAACACTGACTCTGAAGTAAAACCCACCTCTACATCGTGTCCTTGCATGGATAATTTATTCCCCATCACGTGCTGACATGAGTGGAACGCAGACCTCCTTGACCTGTTCTTCTTGTAGGGATGGACGATTTAAAAAAAAAAATTTTTTTTTATAGAAAACATCTATGTTGATTGTTGATTTATGAACTGGAACGGATAATAAATAATGGAGAGGGTTCATCGTTGCATACACTCCCTGAGCCTCGCCTGCAGGTTTAGCCAGATTTTATCTGCTTTTATTTTGTTCTGGATTAATGTGAGGAAGTGTGTGGGAGGAGAAACACAGTCGGCAGGGTTCCACAGGTTTCATCCGAATGAATTTAAGATATCTTTTTATTCTTTTTGTTTTAAATAGTTAAACACCAAGCTTCCATGATGGAGAAGACATTAATTTTAAAAACGTCTTCAAAATATGACAAAAAAAAAATCATGATTTATTACTAGTCAGTTTAAAAGGGAGGATAAAATATTATAATTATTTGATTTATGTCAAATGTTTGATATACACAAACTCTACTTATTTAATTATTCATTTATTTATTTATATGTGTATTTAAAAAAGCATGGTGTTTTAATGTTGTTAACATTATAAAAAATAATGAGGAAAAAAAATCTAATTATAAAAATATAATTATAAGTACTTTAGCAACATTAGCATGAACACCTGTAATAAAGTATGGGATTTTCTTTCTTTCTTTCTTTCTTTTTTCTTTCTTTTTGTATTTTTTATTAAAGTATCATGTTTTCTAAACAAATCTACTCTGTGCAAAATGCTGATTTTTATAAATATTTGTATGTGTATTAATTGTCTGTGATGCCTCTGGGTTTATGCAAAGCTTGCTATGTCAATTATTATTCATAATTTTCATATTTTTATTGTTTAGATTCTTCATAGCTTTTGTTGTCTAGCAATTTTTTATTCTCCCTTTTGTCTTTTTCCTTTTTTATTTTAATATTATTTTAATATATGCAATGTTTATCTTAATAAACAGTTAAGTTGTTTATACATTTGTTTATTTATATTTCTATAATACCTTAGTGTTTATTCAAAGCCACATGCTAGCTAGGTCAATTATTATTCTCACACCTTGGTCTTATGTTCTTTTTTTATTTAGCAATCTTTTTTTTTCTCTTTGTCTTTTTATTTTTTAAATAATTAAATTTACTTATTCTTTACTGTTTTGGTCAATTATTAAGTATCTGTAAAAAAACCAAATAATAATAATAATGGGTTTAATGGTTCAATGGGGATTTCCTTTAGTACTTTACTTGCTAAAAGGCTAAACTGACAGTTCTTCCTCAGACTGTTACAAATCAATGGCACTGGAGACTCCTTTCATTAATGTTAAGTAACATCTCTTGCCAGAACACTATGACACAGGTGATGACGCGTCTCCCGTAGAACTGTGTGTGAGAGAGCTGCTGCAGTGTGTACACCTTCTATTCAGTTAGAGTTTCTATTGTGACAGTTAGCGATTAGCATCCGGATAGTGCTGCATGAGTTTGTATTATGCTGCGTGACTATTACTACAGGATTTATTTAAATGAGTTGATGCACTTTTACCTTTTTAATTTTAGCACCTCTGTTTTGTTATTAGCTAAACGGTTCTCTGGCATCTGCATGATATTTCCTCTTGTCACAAGCTGTCAGTCTGTACGAGATTCCGACTTTTATGCAAGTGTTGTTCCGTGATCTCAGACCAGCCGGCTTTTACGTGACATGAGCGATGGCACGGTCAAGCCAGAGCACGGCCAATTGAATCTCGCATTAGACATGGCTGAGGTTTAACATGGTGAAAAATATCCTCGACGAATCTGGACAGGCGAGTCATCCATTACCCCAGGGCTCAATTTCCTCCCTCGAATTTTGCCCGTCCGCCATTAGTCTCTCCTCATTAGGGCCATGCTTAGAGACGTTTAGGGCCTTATTACGTGGTCCAGGCTAACGTGGGCTGTTTCGGTCTCGCAGGAGAGCAGCAGGGCAAATAAGTGGCACCTCCATGATATCTTTAGCGCTAAGGCCACTGCTGTAGCGGCGCTAGCTTGGCTCGTGTGACCTGCTGCCAATTAGACGCAGGAAGAGTCATTGCCTCAAGCTTCCTCCTCTGCATTCTGATTAAATTTAGTACAAAGATGCCACACTGTAATTATAGAGTGCAGGTGACAAAGCTAGTTCAGTTTATTCAGGGTTTTGTTTCAGGCTAGTGTGCTAGCTCGACTAATTCGCTAACTGCTAAATGTTTCGCGTAAGCACGAGGACTAATTAAAACTTTTAAGCTGAGTCAGCGACCAGTGTGAAGAGCAGCAAGAAGTACCGAAGTGCCAAAGGCTAATACCATATAGTAGGTATACTGTCAGGACAGAAATTAATGATTTTTTTACTGCTCTACCTGTCTGTCTGTCTGTCTGTCTATCTATCTATCTATCTATCTATCTATCTATCTATCTATCTAATTTGGCTAATAAGATATTCTGTATAGAACCCGCTTACTTACAGAATCAGTTTTCCAAAATGGCAGAAACTAACCTGAAAGTCTTCATTCACAAATAAATTCCCAATCGTGAATGGAAAGCGTTTTAATGTGGATTGTAACCGTCTGCATGCTTAAACACAAGATTAAAAAGATCTCAAAGAAGGAAAATTACAATGCAGTGCTGTTGTGAGTGATGCAACCTACTGACACATCTTTGGTCTTGGCACAGCAGTGAGATGAGATATGAGATGAGATATGAGACTTGAGCAGGGACTGGCATAGGATCAATTATTTGACGATGTGGCATCTGTTTTTCTGATGGATGCCCGTGGAATGAGCTTAATGCCTCTGTCTTATAAATATTTCCTGATCAAATTCCATAGACCACCTCTGGATCCGCAGCAGGGTTTATGGCTAAAACATGAGGAGTGGGAAATTCTATTATTCAGCAGGCGGAAATAGTGACCAGGTGCTGCTAAAAGTTCAGAAGATGATGACAAATTGCTGTTTTGGTAAGTTGAAGCAATAACAGTGCTGACATTACATTAGTTAATAAAGGTTTTGGATAGATTGTGTGCTGTAGGTGTCAGGAAGCTTTTTACTGTAATGTGATTATCAGCTGAGTGAGCTTGACATTCCTCGCTGTAGCCTCTAACCAGGGATCTCATTGGTGCTATATGAGATTGCCTGGAACCACCACGGCTGACAGGTACTGCTGACTTCAGGAAAAAATGCGAGTAAAATTACACCCAGGTGGCGTGAGAGAGAGAGAGAGAGAGAGAGCGAGAGAGAGAGAGAGACACACAGACAGAGAGAGAGAGAGAGAGAGAACACAAGGTCTTTGCTTGACAGCTGAG
>JAOVVB010000031.1:1635175-1650084 GCA_028570985.1 Heterobranchus longifilis | reverse complement strand
ATAGATAGATAGATAGATAGATAGATAGATAGATAGATAGATAGATAGATAGATAGATAGATGGATGGATGGATGGAAGCAAGCATTAATATGGGGAAAGTGAAGAAAGGAGGTTTTATTAGTGCTGAGTTCTAATGTTAAATAAAATTTAGTTTTATAGCTCTGATCCGAAACATCAAACATCACTGGTGTCGACAGGTTGATTACTTCTGTTGTAAATGGAAAGTAGAGTGAATTTTATTTTACAAGGAAAAGAAATAAAGTCGGGCCTGTAAGTCGTATACTGAGAGTCGAATGGATGTAAGCCTAAATTGAAAATCCAATATCATATTGAGGTAATTTCAAGCAACTCGACCACAAAACAGCATCTAATTTCTGACAATTACATTGTTGGAATGGTTTCACTGAATGAAACGAATCTTCTTTTCTAAGGAAAAAAAAAAATCACACTTGTATCCCATCTGTCTTCACGCCATGACAATGCAATAACTACATGACAGCTCGTTCACTCTGAGCCTGTATTTGAGGAGGGATAAAAAAAAAAAAAAAAAAAAACAGTTTCTGGGGAGACTGAAAAGAGATAAAGCTTTTGCGTGTTGTGATACCAGCGGTATAGGGCGAATGAAACGATCTCATTACGCTATTTCCAGCAGCCAAAGAGACAGCATCAGCACCGTGTCACTTCGGTACACTTCTTTCCTCCTCCGCATCTTCATCCACATCCTGGCCGGCGTTACATCAGCGCCGTGCTCTTCGTGTAACACTGTCGGGTCAGTTGCACCATTCTGCATGATGTGTGTATTCATCCACAGGCTGTGAGAAACATTCAGGTTTCCGCTTCAGGCGACGCCGATCGAGTTTCCTGATAACGCTGTCGTCGCTGAGCGTTATTACCCAAAACATTGCAGCGCCACGTTCAAAATGCTTGGAGGAAGAGAATTGCTGGAAAACGGGCCACACAATATTCCAGCTGTCCCCATAAAACAGTTGCTTTACAGCTTACAGAATGTATGAGGTTGTTTTTTTTTTTTTATATTTTTATGTCACAGCTGTTGAATATCTCATATATTCTTCTACAGTACTGGATATAATGCATGACCTGCTGTAACATCTTAACATAATGATTAAATTTCTTTTTATAATGACTTTCCAAGTCAGAATTATATTTAATATGTGCTAATCGATTAATTATATCTTGAAGTTGAACCTTGTGTCATAAGACAGACATAGACATGTCATAAACGTGCCACGACTGCTGTTGTTTAAACATCGAATTATCATAGAAATATAATAGGAATAATACTGTATAGTAATCATGGTTAGCAAGCATGCTGAAACACTTTTTTAGAACCCTATGTCATAGAAGTGGCATAGCCGTGTCATAAACATGTCACAGCATGCCTCAAAAGCTGTCATTGTTGCATCATAGCATATTCTTTTGAACAATATAGTAATAATACTGCATCATAATTAAGGTTATAAAGCATGCTAAAACACTTCTCTTGAAGCCTGTGCTATAGGATTGACATAGGCATGTCATAAACATGTCACAGCATGTCTCATTAACTGTCATTAAAACATCATTCCACATTGCTTTAGAAATATCCTGTAAATAACATACTGTAGCAGTCGAGTTTAGGAATCATGTTGTACTACTTCTCTGGAATTTTGTGTCGTAAGACTGACATAACCGCGTCATAAAGATGTCACAACATGTATTATCAGCTGTCGATAAAACATAATCCTAAATTATCGTAGAAATATTGCAGACTTCGTATCATGTATGTATTAAATATCGAATACAGTAATCTTGTTTATGAATCCTGCGTGAATACTTTATTACATCTGTCTTAAAATTGGCTTAGCCATGTCATAAACATGTCACAGAATGTCTCATTAGTGAAAAACATCGTACCATAATCATCACAGAATAGCATATAAATAATAGCAATCTAGATTAAGAAGCATGCTTTAACACTGTTTTAATTCTGTCTTAAGATTGACATAGCAATGTCATAAACGTGTCACAGCATGCCCCAATAGCCATCACTTGAAACACTTGTCATTTGACTGACATAACCATGTCACAGACCTGTCATAGCAGTTGACATAACATGACATTTTTATTTTACATTATTACTGAATATGTGGTATAAGGTTTGACACAAGCTATACCATGTTGTCATTGTCATAACAGTTATAATATTCATAAACGTGTCATAGCATGTTTCATTAGCTGTCATTGGAACATCATACAACATCAATATATGGGTATTATATAGAAATAGAATAATAACCCTGTTTGAGGAACACTTTATTTATACTTTGTGTCATAAGGCAGACATAGCCATTTCATAGATATGTGTCACAGAATGCATCAAATCCCCTTCATTAATTCTGTTTGACACTTTTATTGAATACTTTATCATAGCGCTGATACAGCACGTCTAATTAGCTGTCACTGAGATATCATAACATTTTAGCAAAGCAATAGTATAGTAATTATGTTCACTAAGCATGCTGTAACCCAGTTCTGAAGCCTTGTGGCATACGACTGACATAATCATGTCATAAACATGTCACAGCGTTCAAAATGAGCCATTACTGAAATCATTGAAAATTTATAGCGATATTATAAGATTAAAATATTAATCATGTATCACACATGCTGAAACACTGGAACGTAAACCCTGTGTCATAGAACTGACATAGGCATGTCACAGCCTGTGTGATAAGATGTCATAAGAGAGACAGCTCTATCATTAACATAGAATGTCACATAAACAATTTGTTTCCTATACTAACATGTTATTTTATAATATTACTATGGCACTTCTATGACAGTTTATAATTCTTGCTCATTTCATCGACCTAGCGTTATGATCTTTCTAATCATTCATGAGAGCCATCAAAACTATTTCTGTTAATGATAAAACTACACTTATTAACAATAAGACATAAAGTGTCACATGCTTATAACATGGTTATGTCAAAGTTATGAGGCTTCAGGTGTTTCCGATATGTGTTATAAATAAAAATATGGTGGTGCTTAATTCTGTAGTCCAAGAAAATCAATCCAAATAGAAAAATTATTTATGCCTAGTCACATGTTAATCATCAGAAAGTCCCACCCTTCTTTTAATATTCTTACATTCTATCTTATGCAGTATGTTTTGTGGGTGTGGCTTTAGAGAAACCACTAAAAAGAAAGGGGATTACTTTTTATTTTTTTCCAAAAGCTACAAACTCATCCACTATACTTTTAAAACTGTCAAAGCAGGACTTCCTTTTAAAAAACGATAAAAGTAACCAGATTCTATACAAATATTTGGGTAGTATAAAGTAATGGCACCTTTAAAGCCCAGATGTTGTAATGGTGAACAGAATTATGGGAAAGGACATATAAAAAGAGACGAGTCCTTCATTTTTTTTTTATTTTTATAATTAACCCCAAAAGACAGGTGTCCTTATACTGCCTTCCACATTTATTTTTATAAGAGGTTATACTCCTACCACATGGTTATAGACGCAGTTTTAACAGCTTTTCCAGCTGCCAGTTAATTTAGCATCGTGAGAATGAATGTAACAGTTCGAGAAGAGCGAGGCTGAAAGAGGAAATTAGTTAAATAATATAAAAAAATCTTTTAAAAAAAAAAAAGGGAAAAAATCATGCATTTAAATAAGGGAAAAATACAGAGATATGAAGGTGGTTTTATTTTCATTTCTTTATATTGTATTGTTTCTTACATTTTTCTGAAACTTTCTGAATACCCACCATACAGTATGCCATACTTAACATCTACTTCTTTATAGTTTCCATGGTGACAGCTGATGCAGTATCTTTCCAGAGATATTAAATATATTACAGAAGTATCAAAAAGAGACCTTCATAATGATTGTATAAATATAGAGCTCTAATAATAAGTGTGACGATTTAAGTAAAGGGCGCTTTAATAAATGTTCAAGATTTTTCAGCGATTCTTAAAGCTTCATTACAATTCCAGGAATTAATTGAAATCGTCCCTCGCTCTTATGCCTCATGCAATACATTCTGAAGTGCTGAAGTTCTGTTTGCATCGTCCTTGGACAATAATCACAACCGACTGCAGACGTGATGTAAAAGGCAGTGAGCATCCATAAAGCAAAATAATGGTCAAAAGTATTTTCAAAAAGTTTAATAATTATTCTATTTTCTTTTCTTATATGCTTTTTTAATAATATCACTGTGTATTTGCATAGAATTTGCAAAATTCTATTAAACATAGAGTATTCTAGTATTCTAGCTTTAACATAGAGTAAAAGAAAAAACAGGAAAGGAAGAGAGGATATATAATTATAATCTTATTTTTATTACAATACATATAAAATATATAGCTTCTTATAATATATATATATATACAATTAAATATTGTGTATTTTTAATTAAAAGAACAACTTCAATGTATCTAAACATCAGTGTATCAAAATAAAACATAAGATGAACAAAATGAAATATGTCTTTTCATTTCTTTCTAAAGTAAGTGATTACAGGCAAAGCTACATAACTCAAGTTAAGTTCATACATTTCCTGAAAGAAATTAATGAATCAATCTTTCAAGCCTACAGACCTAAAATGTAGACAATCTAAACATTTTCTTTAAATATCACACCATATAACTGCCTGAAAGACAGACAAGCAATCAAAAATGAATAATAATGAATAATGAATGGTAATGAATTAATAATAAAAAGGAATATCTTACATATCCACTGATTTAAATTAAACAAATAATTTCATTCAAGGTTAATAAGCAGTATAAAAAGAAATGTAATTAAATATTTGACGAAAATATCAAATTACCAGGAAGAAGGAAAGAAAAAAAACTGCTTTAAAGTTATTTAAAAGGCAATAAATCTCTCTCTCTCTCTCTCTCTCTCTCTCTCCTTCTGACTCTTGGAACATCTAAAAGAGGTCATACAGTATAAGAATGACATTGTGAAGTTCATCTGACTCAAGTTAAGCTGCACCAGATTTTTAAAAACTCGCTTTGGCTCATACCTTGATGTGCCTCCTCAACTTTAAACTTTAACTTTAAATTCCGAAATTTATTCCAATTGGTTTTTGACAAAGAAAGTAAACATTTCATCTTGTGGAAATTGCCCTGTTCACTGAATAAGGCCATAGATTGTCATCGGTGTTGTCTTTAGAAGTCCTGTCTGTCTGCTGCCACCAGTCAAACACCAAAACACACCTGCTACATGACTGGCTTGTCAGGTGGGAAGGCAAATGATCTTGCACTGTCAATTAGGTGTAACAGGCTGCAGGTGCGAGCTCTTCACAGTAACAGTGGAATAGAAAGTATGAGTCATGGGTGCTCTTAATACTAAATTGATGCACAATGCTGTCAAAATAATAATTAGGTACAGTATAGAGGCACAAAGTACTATACAAGTACAAGTACTATATATCACTTCTACACAACAAACTTCCTACAGTACATTTTAAACTGGCTTAACCATATAACAAGACTAGTCTTATCCAGCAACAACTGTGCTTATGTGTGTGGAAGATTCTCAATCATCCATGTGAGGGTATCTAAAGACTAAAGAAGCTACTTGGATGAGAAGCGAAACATTTCTATCTAACCAAAAAGCAGTGCAGGTGACATGACTGAACTCCTAATTACCCGTGCTTACTTGACTAATAGTTACAGACTTGGTAACAATTTGTCCCGGTTATGCGTTTATGACTTTGATTTATGGCTCAGTTGAGGCAGAGCTTTTTTTTAGCTGAATGAACTTTAACACTCTAATGAACAAACTTATCTTTGCATGTTTTTAAAATGTCACCACTGGGGAAAAAAAGGTGAGTTTTCACTACTATGCATGTGTGTAAGCAGATTCATGAGACGCATTTGTATCTGCACCTAACCGAACCTGTAAAACAATCATCTTTTTGGTTGCTTCTGTCACCTGGCAGTTAAATTTTTAGGAATTTTGACAAACATCTAAGGATCTAGGACTTTTTGCCCTAATTTTAGTCATTGGTTCATTCATTCATCTTATATACTGCTTATAATGTGTACAGGGTCGGATAGGCTCGGAGCCTATCTCAGGAGACTTATTGGCGAGATACATGGTGCCAATCCATCACAGGGGGCCTAATTGTAAATTAGCAAATTCAAGACTAAATAAATAAATAATTAAAATAATGCTAACTAAAAAGTAAAAGAATATAGCATCATTTTGAAACTCCAGGAGCTTTATTAAATTTTTCTCTCATTTCAGAATATTTTTTTAAAAAAGATCTAAACCCCCAAACTGTGCCATTTCTTTTCTGACCATAAAGCTGAAGCTTGACCTAGAACCATGTTTTACGCTCCTATCAGCCAAATGTGTAGAAAAACTCTCCCTAAATAGCCTTGGCTGTGGTGAAGAGCCCCTGTGACATGTAGGAAGCTCACACCAGGAGGCGTGAAATCCGCGTTTAAGGCCCGGTGCATGAAGGCTTCACCTCTCAACACCCGAGATCATAGAGGAGGGGCTCAGGGGCAGCTGTCTGCCCGATGACAGGGACGAGAGCGAGTCCAGCACAGCGCACACCTCTCTGTCTTTCTCTGTCTGTCTAGCCAGCGCTGTGTGCCTCCCAGGCTGAGATTACTCATTGATGTGTACGCTCACGACTCCTGGCCTCTGCATCCAGGACTCCAGTATAAACCTCATCAAAGTGAGATATGGAGGTCTCTCATGCCGCTTTCGCCGCGCCGCTCTCACGCTCTCCGAGCTGCCTGGGTAAAGGTCAGGGCTTTAAACGTGTTGAAGGAAAGTTGAGGCTGGCGCGAGAGCGCTGTGAGTTATGTTTGATGTCAGTCCCCCGGCCCTGGATGGACTTCAGTGGGCCGCGCTACGCAACCGATGCTGGAATTGAACGTATATGAAAAGCAACTTGGTGTGATTTAAACAACATGACAAAGGCATAATACATACAGTACGAGATATCACGACGTATAAATGAAAGTGTCCCAGAAACAAAGCAATGGTGCATTTACAAGCTATTAAAGCTGTTTGGTGATACAGTACGTTATGAACCCTGAGGGTTTGTATTGGGATGGTGTGATGACTTGGCGGTTAGCGCTGATGCCTCACACCTACTGTACAGCGTTGGGGGTTCAAATCTCACATTGATCTGTATTTTTGGAGTGTTCTCCTCTTGCTTGGTGGGTTTCCTCCAGTTTCCAAAAGCATAATAGTGTATAATTAGGTGGGTGTGTCTGTCTGTGTTAGCATTCCATTCAACGTGTGCCTGCTTTGTGCCTTTAACTCCATCCCACGCACACCTTGACCTTCTACATGATAGGCAGTACAGAAAATAAATAAATAAATGAATAAACAAATAAATAATATAATGAATGAACAAATGTAATGCTGATGAAAAAACTAATCTATTTAAAAAATGCAGGATTTCACTTAATTCCAGCCATCCATCCAGGAGCCTCTGTAGTCCTATTAGGGACCGTAAAGGCCAATGGTCACCATTGTATTTATTCCCATTTTTACAACTGGGGTTGAACCTCCAGTCAACATTCACAGACTCATTCACACACTATGGGCAATTTTTGGAATGCTACTGTAATCAGCCTAATCTGCATATTTTTGGATTGTGGGAGGAGACCAGAGCACCTGAAGGAAAGCATCTGGGGAGAACATGCAAACTGCATGCACACAGACCCCAAGGTGGGAATCAAACCTGGACCCTGGTGGTGCAAGGCGACAGTGCTAACCACTATGCCACCATGCTGCCTAGTTACAATTAACTATACATATTTACCCTCATGTCAGCTGACTGATGATTCCAGTCAGTTTGTAATCACTAATATTAATATGTATTAAATTCATAAATAAATGATAAATTAAATGAGGATTCATGTTTACGAATTTCTTCTTTGTTCAGTATGAAGACGCTCTGGTTCCATTTGATGTTTGTTGGCGCAATAACGCTCTAATGTCTTGTGGACTCAGATGGTATTGTAATTTAAAGAGAGAGAGAAAGAGATCTAATACATAATTAGAAACTAGTAAACTCTTGAACTGGTACAGTATAAGTCTTACAAGCACACCGCTCAGGTAGGAAGCGTTTGCTCATGTCAGATCCGGACCCTTCTCTATGACACGATATTCACCTCTGTGTAATGAAAACATTTCCGACACCCATTGCATTTAATATCCTGATTACGCTCTGCATTTCTCACTATTTTTTGCTCCAGTTTCATTCTTGAGATACAGCATGGCTGAGATAACGCTGCAATTTTCCACCTCCGCGAAGATCAGGACACCCTGTTTCATATCGCGCCATTCCAGAAACTGCAATCTGATCTTATTGCATCTCTCCGCTCTGATTCATCAGCAATCATTTACACCTTGAAAAAATATATATAAATAAATAAAAATCTGACTGAGTGCTTTAATGTTTGCCTTTGGCATTTCGCAGCAAAGCAGAGTAACACTGAGGATTTCAGATGTATAGCTAGAAAAGCCTTGCCATTTATTTATTCATTTATTGATGTTTAGCTCTGATGCACTTCCAATGGAAGGTAACCTTAAGATACATGTTTCAGTTCCAGCACGATGTCTGTGAATCCTTTTGTGCTCTTTCTTTAAATAGACGAATGAACAATTTGTTATATATGCCTTGCACTTTTGAATTCCGCCTCGGTCAGATGGTATTAATAATTTTTTTTTTCATACAAACACATCTTCTATTACAGTAGCATTGTATTCAACACATAAACAATAAATAACAAACATCGATTATGGAAGGAGTCTCCAGTGTCAGTCAGAGGTGGATATGTATCATGAAGTTACAGACAGACGAGTGTAGATGTTGCGGTTTCTCTGTAACATAACATGTTTTCTTAACTGTTTACGTCTTGTTTTTGCCGACAGTCCACAACACTAAATGGTTAAAAGTTATGACACATTGCTGTTCAATAAATATAAACATTTTTAATCTTTGCCTTTTTTTTGTGGATTCTGGTGAGCTGATATTTGGAAAAGTAAACCGTCTCTTGTAATTGTCTCTTGTATTCATTTATAACCCTACAAACTATTACACTAACACATCATAAACCGATATAATGCTTTAAATATATCTCCTATGCAAATTTATTCCCAAGTCCATCTCAACCAGAGAGAATGTGTTTCACGAATGATGTGTAGTTGATGCATCCGTTGGCATCCTCTTGCCCCGCCATGAGTCGATCCACCTCATCCTCGCTCATCCTTTCTCCGAGCGTCGCGAGAACGTGACGCAGTTCTGCCCCCATGATGGTTCCGTTGCCTTCTTTATCAAACACCCGCAGGCCCTCAACAAAGTCCTCGAAGCTTCCCTTGTTCTTAGACTTGGAGATGTGCTGCAGCATGGGCAGGAAGGTCTCAAAGTCCAGCATCTTGCTGTTCATTTCCTCGGGACGCGGCTTTCCGAGGACCTTGAGGACGTCGGCATTGGTGGGGTTCTGCCCGAGCGCTCTCATCACGTCTCCGCACTGTGCGTAAGTGATCTTCATCTCGTTCAGTGGTGTGCGGTCGAACAGCTGAAAGGCTTCCCTGAACTCCTCAATCTGGTCAGGCGTGAACTCCAGCGTCACGGTCTTCGGGTCGAATGCGGGCTCTTTGGGAGGTGGAGGTTCGACAGGAGCGGCAGGTGGTGCAGCCGGGGCGGCCTCTTTTTTTGCCTCCGGCTTCTTCGGCTCAGGCTTTTTGGGCTCTGGCTTCTTGGCTTCTACTTTCTTGGGGGCCATTGCTGCTGTGGATGAGGGACTCTTTTTTTAATTACGTCTGGGATTATTGTTATGTTTTGAGGTCAGGGAGAGCGAGGCGGGTCAGAAAGCTCAGGCCACAGAGGATGAGAGCCTCTGGTTGAGCTTTTATATCAGCTCGCCCTAGGGAGGAGAGATTAGGTCCACTGGAGATGGTCCTATGGAACTCTATAAAAGGAAGAAGTCCAAAATAGATCAGGACACGACGCCAAACAATGAGCTATTGTTTTCAGCTGCTAGCACAGTCAGATGAGTTCCATCAGCTGTAACTGCTAGAGCAGGCTTTGCTAGGATAAATCACCAGATTTGTTTTTTCAATGCTTATCTTAATGTTTAATGTAAGCTAGCACTGAAAATTAAAAAAGAATTGAAAAAAGTGCACATTGTAACATGAATTAAATACAGGATAATAATACAAGACTAATGTGGTTAAGTAATAAGGAAAACTTCATTGACTGGGGCAGATCACTGGGTCTGTGTTATCATTAATCACGTCCTTCTCCTAAATAATTAGCTTGCAGTTTTGTCCCAGAAATCTCACTTGTTCAGTCTACATATAGATCTATTCAACATTTATTCTGCACATGATCCTCTTCCGTGATATATCCAAGCTACTTTTTTTTTTTTTGTACACAGTGCATGTACTTTTCTTACTATTCTACCCTTTTAGTCCTTGGGAACACAGATGAAAAGCATAATTCATCATGAGTCACGATAAAGTACAGCGAGAAAGCAGAGCGAGAAAATAAAGCCGTTTAATTTAGTTGCACACAAGGTTGCTGGGAAACTGCCTTTCCAGCACTCATGCTGAAATTATTTTGGGCAATGCATACTTTATGACTTGGCCTTAGGCAAAGTTGAGGTTTGAAAGTTTTGAAGCGTCTGCCAAATTCTCCTGTCTCTCGGTGGATTCGTCAGTCAGTGCTTTTTTACTTTTATTATTATTATTATTATTTTTTCATGGCTCCCAATTGACAACTCATTGTACAGTAATAACTCCAAGCGACAGCAGTATGAGGCTGTATGCGCTGAACAAAACTAATAAAACCTGTATGCGCATATATATATATATATATATATATATATATATATACACATACACATACACATGTATAGTTCGCTCTCTGAGACGATTGGCCAGAAATGTGTTGATTAATGTTCTGTAACAGCAGCTCTGACAGCAGTGCAGCTGCAAATGACACATTTTTGTTCAGTGGTTTATATTATTCTATAGTAAGAGTGTGTTCGTTTACTGGGACGTGTACAATACGTGATGGAATGGATAAGTGTAATTGCCATTTCTGAATTGACCGTAGCGTGTGTGTGTGTGTGTGTGTGTGTGTGTGTGTGTGTGTGTCAGTTAATGATTTTCAAAGTTTTTTTTTTTTTAAAGTAAGAACAATAACTAACGTTTTCCCATAGCATTAAATGTGTACATATAAAATAAAACATACTACGTCTCATTTAATTTGTTTATTCTTTAATTAATAATAAAAAAAAACATCACAATATTTCTGTGGCATCAGACCTACAATATATAAAGGAACCTCTGCATCTTCTCGCCACTTTATTATTTCTCTTTACTTCTTATATTATAATTTACATTCAACTCTTTAGAGAGTTTCTTTAGAAACTATTTATATATAGTTATATCCAAATATATAGAGTATTAATACTCTTTCCTATCTATATATTTCCTATCTATGGTCTTTACAAACCGTCCCCCAACATGGTAACACAACCTTTGCATGCAAATAAACCTCTATATTTAGGCTCGTGGTAAATCAGGGCCCGTGGTGTTATCTCAGCTGAGACAACCCCTAGATTCAGAGGTCAGGAGGCCAATGCTGTCAAGATTTAACATTTGTTTAGCACTCGTTAATGTTTGTTGAACATTTATGGAAGGAGACTCCAGTAAAACTGCATGTACTGTAACTGCATGCCTTGCATTTTTTTAAGCCGTTTACTTTAACCTGAAAACACAGCAGGTCATCTGTTGAGTTTGGTTGTTTTGTTTAATACAAGAGTCTCATCTTGTGGTGTTTATTGGGGGACAAACGGTTCATTCATTAAACTGTGTCAATACTGTCTGAACGGCTGGCACAAGTGGGTGTTAACTGCCATGAAATTGGCAGAGCTCTCGAAATTGGGCCGCTTTTCGTTTTGTGCGACATGCCAACCTTTTGTTTTTTATCTTTTTAATCTGTACTGCTTTCGTCTTCGCCTGGAAAGAAGAAAACCCATGTTAGGAAGTTGTGAATTCTAGTAGCAGCCTTTATCTTTATGTTAGGCCATGCCTCCTCTCTGAATGTCATGGCATTCTGTTGCGACATAGAGTACAGTAAATTGTTCATTTTGTCCAAACTAAACCAATTAGATGCTCAAAAACCCTGAATTTGGGGTCGTTTCATGCTAACAACAACAAGAACAACAGCAGCATCAACACAAAACTGGTTAGTCAGTGTTAAGCATTAAAAATGGTTGGGAACTGTACACCTGAGGATGAGCAGGATATAAAGGAGCAAGCAGAAACGCAGGTACAGTACATCGCAAATCTGCCTCTCTGGCACTTATGCTCTAGATAGAAATACACAAAGTAAGCGCAAAGGAGTCATCTAGTGATTCAACATCGTCTCCACACAGACACAAGCTGCCAGAAATCACATGACTGAAAACAACAGCAGAGCTGGAAAATAAAGCCAAAAAAAAAAACCCCAGCAGAACATAAACTCTGGAGGAAATAAAGGTCGACGTTTAATGATTATTTAAAATCTGATTATTCCTAATTTGTTTTTGGTTTCGAAAGTTTTCGAATGTAACTTAGAAAAGAATGAGGATTATTTACAGTTCTAACGGTCTGGAACCACAGCTTTTTAGAACTGTAAATATTTTTTTTTTAGAAAATATTTTTTTAAATATATTTTCTTTCTCTTATTATAGAAACAAATGGCATTGAAACCAGTGCCAGAAGATGGAACAGAACCAGACCTAATAATACTTTTTTGTTGTTTCTTTTGGCTGATTTCAAGTCAGTAGTCTACCAGAACTGGCCCAGAACAATCTACAGCACTAAAGTAGGAAACACTCTCGACATGGAACATCATCCAATCTGATAGATCTAAGAAATGTTCATTGTTCTTGTATTTAGCGTTGCCTGTCAATTTGTGCACAGTAATTCCATCCATCCATCCTGTTTAGAGGCATGGTGGGCTGGGAGCCAGGCAACTTAGAGCATAGTGAGGTACTCCACGGATGGGGTGCCAGGATATCACAGGGCACAACAGGCAATTTGGAAATGCCACTCAGCGTACATCGCATATCTTTGAAAATTTCCAATCAAATTGGCAGTGCTATAAACTACGCCACAGTGCTACCTTTTGCTGTAATTATCACATGTCGATCCAGACATTTGGCCAATGCTATATTCTATATATTATAGGCCATCTATCTATCTATCTATCTATCTATCTACCTATCTATCTGTCTATCTGTCTATCTGTCTATCTATCTATCTATCAAGTGTTAATTCATTGTACTGTAAGTTTAATTATGGATGGCCTGGTGGTGTAGTAGTTAGCACTGTCACCTTGCACCTCCACAGTCAAGGGTTTGATTTCTGTCTTCGGTCTGTGTGTATGGAGTTTTTCTCCCTGTGCATGGGGGGTTTCCTCCATGTACTCCAGTTTTTACATGACATAAGGATTAGGCTAATTGGTGGTCCCAAAATGTCCTGTAGTGCATGTGTTTGTGAGTGTGTGTGTGTGTGTGGGTCTCATGTCCAATGTCTCCTGGGACAGGCTCCGCGGCCCCATGACCCTGTGTACAGAATAAGCAGTAGAGACGGTGAGTGACCGTTGATGATTGTTCTGATCTCAAGTGGATGTTAGTCAGCTGTCAATGTTTGTCTAAAGGACTCGACTCTTCACCAAATGAATCAGTAATGATGGAGACTCGTGTACTAATTTAAACACAATTGTCAGCAATCAATATAACATCAGGTTGTAAATTATTGTGATTTAATCTTTGAAACATTTTCTCTTCCTCAAGATGGCTCATTTCTTATGAGTCTATTCTTAAAAGCAGAAAGTCTTGCAGATCTCATCACCCCATGAGTTGTGTAATTGGCAAAACTTTTCAGCAGGGTCTTCTTCCTTATTTTTTTCCGATGGAGAAATCCACATTTCTCTCTCTCTTTTTTATTTGCCTGAAAATGAGTCTGTGGAGCTGGAATGCCTCATCTGTACTTGATGGAGGCACATCGAGAGCCACTTGCTATCCTTACAAATCTTTCCCTCGCCCCCGAGAGGTTAATCAATGTGCAGTCGAGCAAATCGATAGCGCCACTCAATGACGCTGGAAAGTAACCATTATCATCAACTCGCTCTATCGAGAGCAAAAATGCGACAGAGGGAAAAAAAAAAAAAAAACTGAGAGGAAAGAAGCGAAAATTTTTGCTTACATGCCAGGGTTGTGCTTAAACCGATTTGTGATGTTCGACTCTTACTCAGGGCATCGTGAATTCATTACCTCGGAGGTGCACATGCAGGGACCTTGATTAGCCGATGGACTTCATGGCCATGGCGCAGAGAGCCAGAACGCAATCAATATTGTTTTCTCTGGAGGTTCTACAGTATGTGGGATTTCACAGGTGTCTCCATGACAACAGAAAGCTGGGGGCCGAGTAACCAGTGCGGCATTTTATTAAATTATTTATTTATTTTATAGTTGTTTTTTTTTCTGTATTTACAAAGCTCCATGTAGATGAAGCGTGGGACATTCGGATGTGGTCATGCTTTAATACATTTGTAGATTTCTAAAATATTGAAAATGCATTCCTTTGTAATGTGTGTTTATCAATGGGAATTAGTTGTAATTAAGCATACTGTAATGCATTTTTTTTTTTACAAAAATAAAAGTACCATGACCCTTCCAAACTGAGATCTGAGTTTGTAATATATAGTGTGTCCATACTGTATATGAAGTGAAAGTCACACTCACTGGTGTTACTTGATCTTTACTTACATTATATATATATATATATATATATATATATATATATATATATATATATACACACACACTACCGTTCAAAAGTTTGGGGTCACTTTCTAACTC
>JAOVVB010000031.1:1617115-1633261 GCA_028570985.1 Heterobranchus longifilis | reverse complement strand
TAAAACAGACTTTTTAACAGCAGGATTATGATATGGAATTCTGCTCATGAGTGGCCTTGTTTAGCTTGGCCGAAGCACCAATGGAGGAATGCTAACACGATGAAAGGCTTGTGTGAGGAACAGCTGCCACTTGTCTGGTCCAAAGGGGGTCGACTGGGGCTCTCCTGGGCTTCTGACTCACTCTCTAAGACCTCAAGAACACCGAGCCTCAAGCCTGCTGTCCTTTTATTAGATCACTCAGCTCATTTGGACTGCAGTGAAAATGTCAGGCGCGACATCACTCACGTTCACCGTGGCTCACACTCAGACCAAACCTCTGCGCGATTCTCTTCCCGGAGTGCTCAGCTGCTGCTCGCACTGGGAACTTCCCCCACTTCGTCGCCCCCGGGTCTCCGTCATGGCCCTGATTCCCTCTTTATCGCCATGCTTAAGGGTTCAGAAGTGCTCTGACTGGATTGTGTGGGGGCTGAAAAGCATGGATGCTAACAGGGGAAGGCCAATCTTTTGAGAAGATAGTGAGTGACAGCAGCAGCAGCAGGAGGGAGAAAAAGACATATTGTAAATTGTAAATGCGATACCCTGGTGAGTCCTTGCGGTTACTGTAGCATGCTAACAGTGCGTACGTGTCCATCCACAAACACACGGTGTCCAGACTGAAAACGCTCGGTTCCCCATAATGTTTATTTAGATCCAAAAGTGTGCTACAAAAATCTGGTGATTTAATGGATGCATTTCACTCATCTCATCAAACTTCATTACACAATGATTCACAGATAGTGAGCCATTTTCCTGCTATATTGCACTTTTTTAAAAAGTAAAACCATTAACTAAAAAACACAGTTATGAATATAAAGAGCATGAAAACACAACACGGACAAGAAAAACTAACTGCACCATGCAGGAACACATCTGAACCCTAGATCATTTTGGAAGGAGTCTCCAGTGTCATAGATAAAGCTGTAACTTTAAAAGTATCTATCTATCTATCTATCTATCATCTATCTATCTATCTATCTATCTATCTATCTATCTATCCATCCATCCATCCATCCATCCATCCATCCAATTCAGCATCATGGAGATGAGAGGCCACACATTTCTTTCTTTTTTTCTTCATTAATTTTACTTTTTTTCCCTAATAGCTTATTAAGAAAAATAAAAAGTATGTCTTATAATAAGGAATGAGTACTTAAATCTGCTAAATTAATTAGTTTCCATGATGTTCCCCATTATTAAATGTAAATGGATTGAAAAACCCCGTAAGGAACTCCATGAGGAAATCAGAACACAAACCCTGTCATTGATTATTTTCCTATAAAACGTCGCCCTGCCTCACATTTCCTTACCTTAGTTTAGTTTCAGTATTTTGGGCAGGTTTGCCCTTCAAACTTGCATCTCTCTCACACACACTATCTGCCTCTCTCTTTTTATTGAACACACAAACAAAAGCGCCACACACACACACTGACGCTTTCTTTCTCTCTCTACTTAACAAGCTTGGATAAGCAGTCAAGGCTCTGAAAGTCTCTCATGACCTCTAAGCCAAGGACAAGGTGAATAATGGTCTTAACCCTCGCTCTATTCCAGCCTCGCTCCTGATGCAGGTTTCTGATTTCACCCGGAACGAGATGGTGATGGAGTGGACGGGTCAGGCTCAACAGATAACACACACTTACACACACTTACACACACACAGAGCATAAGGCAAAACCATAAAAATTTGTAACAGAAATGTACAATGAAAGACGCAAAGGCAGGCGTAATAGCAGAACAGCGTCATTACTTAAGTATGACTTCCTCATCCGTCGGCTGGAGGAACATTAGAGCGAGGACGTCTGAGGAAACGCTGTTAAATATCATGTGAGTAAGGATTATTAAGGCGTAACAATAATGGCAGATCTAAAAATGACGCACGAACTGGATGATGAATTCATCCTTTACACTCACATCCACCCTCGTAACCGTGATCCTCGAGTTCTGACTCATCTAACGCTTGCCATTACAGACGCCGGCCGAGGGTTGCCAAAAAACACCTCAGAAACAAAAGCAACACGAAAAATCTAAAGAATCACCATCGATTATAGTTTGTGGTTTTGCTTTTGAACTGATAAAATGCTCATGCACACTCGTTCCACTCTCTATTTATTTTTCCTCCTAAGTACAGTATGGTTCCAGAAAATCTATTTTTATATTGTACTTTGATTAGAAAGTGCTTTTGTGGTTTAGAGGAGGAAGAAAAGGGAGTAGTTTTAAGAAAGATAAAAAAAAACAAAAAAAAAAACGAAACAAAAATGAAAACCTACCACAAGCTTTAAATCTCAACCATCACAACTATTATTTCATAATGTATCAGGATTAAATAAATAAATGCAGTTGTTGGTGGTCTTTTAGGTATGTGGGTACAGGGTGTGAATCTTGCGAGAATCCGACCACTGAGCCACCAATGCCCCATGATTAAATAAATAAATAATTAATTTAATTAGGTATTTTACATTACCATTATAAATAAAGATCAGGTATAAATGTTATGTATGTCAGACTAATACATTGCACTAAATGCATTCGAATCCTGTCTTCTGATTGGTCAGAAAGTGTTTCTATGCTAACGAGTCTTTCACAGCGATGTGCAACATTAATGGCAGTATGTAGTATTTATATTTATAGAAAGAGTCTCCAGTACACAGGTTATGCTTTAATTAGAACCAAGAATAAAACTCTTTGCACTATTGTGTTAGTCTTGACCTCCTTAATGCACAGTGTGAATTTGGGGAAAATCTGAAAAAAATCTGAGAATGTGCGTTAAGGACTTCAAGACTAACAAGTGGGTGCACTTACTTTTGTACAGTCAAGCTCCTCAGCTAAGAGCTGATCTTTTAATTTCAAATGTGATAAAAAAAAAAATACAGGTTGGAGCTACAGTATATATAAATTAAATGATTCATATACGGTAAGTTAAAGCACATGTCCAGTGTGTGAGTATGAATTTTATGCATATACTGTAACAGGAGAGGAATGGGTATAAATAACATTAATAAAGGAGCTACTGTATACTGAGTGGAGAGTTAAAGTAAAAAGAACCGCAAACTAACTTGTTTAGATGTTCACATCTCTGAACATCTAACTACATCTAAAAACGACTACAATTTGAAATATAAAAGCAATTAAAATGCTTTATGTTATTGAAACACAGTCGATTTCAAACTGGTTCCAGTAACTCAACATGGAGTGTTTTATTGCTTGTTTTCTTCAAGCACTTAAGTAATGTCTTTTCATTACAGTACACGTATTCAGTAATTTCAAAGCCAAACTAAACTGTGAGTGATAAAAAATTAAAACATCATAATTTGCACCACATTCATAATAAATTCCTTAATGACTTTATAAAAAGGGATATTGATTGAGAATGTTAATAAAAAAATAATAATTCCAAAAAAAAAAAAAAAATCTCATTCCAGTCTGCTGGCAATCAGTCACTGTTTTAGATCTATAAGCATTTTTTACCAGCTGAATGCTTGCTTGACTCTAATAAAGCTGCGTTCATGGCTTGCATTTCTCACAAATTGACTCGCTCACCTTTAGAAAATGCACCCGCTAATACTCGGTTTTCTCATTACCTTGAAATTGACGAATTCCGTCTCTTTCTGTCATAGCCAGCGCTGGAATGCAGTGCTGAAACGTGCATGTTATTTATTTAATTTTATTATAATTTTATTTTATTTTTTTCAGAACGGACATCTGTATACACAACATAATTAAGCATGTGAGTGATAAATTAGAGCTGTTTGTGTGTATTAAGGCTTCGGTTTTCTAATTTCACTACCCGGGCCCTCGTCCTCGTGTCTTCCCCTTCTTCTCCCGGACGGAAAAATAATAGAAATTGAAAATTTACAAAAGGGGAAATGTATTTCACAGTCTAGTGAAGCAAAACAGGCAATTTGAAATTAATCAAAACATAATGCAGTTTATGATGTGATAAAGAGGCGGCGCCGGTTCGAAGCGAGCAGAATACGTTTCCCGACTCGTGCCTTTTCCCCGCTGCTTCCTATTACTACATCTCTGAACACGAGGACACGGATCACATACCCGGGCCGACGTTCAGTTTCCCCGTGAATGCAATTTTAGCTCTGTGAACGGCAGAGAGAGGGGGGTCCAGGCGCAGCGCTACGTCCGTGCTCTTCAATCAGCCCATGGTATACCAGTGTGGTGAAAAGTAAAGCTCATAATGTGAAAAGTTTATTTTTGTGCACAAGACATGCGGGGACATCTCATCCCAGAGATATAAGTGCACATAAGGAACTATACTGAGTCTGTGCACAAAAACCCTAAGGGGTGATTTTCCTCTTCTGTAACTTTTTATTCTCACCTCATGTCCATGTTTTTCTCCTGCTTAAGACCTAAGAATGATAAATCTTGTTGCTTACTACAAATTATATTATCCTATTTTTCATTTGAATAAATCTTGATCATTTAACTTCGATAAATACCATGCAGTTCTTTGCACATAAACAGCAAATAATATTCAATTTGTCATCTTTGTTAAACCAGACAAATCATGATTCATTAGATTTATTAACCAAATATTATATCTTCAGCTAACACCTAATTTAATTGAGTAGAAATCCATTAGTTTGTTTGTTTTTCAAGGAAATTAGTCAGATAGAACAAATAAAGTTGCAATAAACAAAAAAAAAACATTAAAAAATGTATGTTACATTATGTTATATAAAACATTTGTGGGTGGAGAATAAATCTTAAAAATTTTATTAATGTTTATAAAGAGTTATTGTTCATAGTTATTATTATTATTTCCCCTTTTATGCCCTGTATAAGTTTTATTTTAATATTCTAATAATTAATCAATGCTAAACTGTTTAACTTTTACTAGTGACTGTAAGTTACATAAACTTACATTTATACTTCATTAACATGTAGAGAAACTTGTCTTTTGTGTTTTTTTTTCTCATATAATATTAAATTCTTTGTTAAAGCTTAAAATTTCATTGTGTAATTTCATTATTTAATTTAAATCAATACAGAAGAAATCAATATCTTATTGACCTCCATATTACTGCATGCATGTGTAACATCCACTTTAATAAAGTTTAAACTCCTGTTTTCATAACACGGTTAAGGATGTGTTCTTTCTATGTTTTGTTGTTGTTGTTGTTGTTGTTGCTGATGATGATGATTCAAACGGTGCACTTCTGAACGCTGAGAAATAATAAAAAAAAAACATTAATAAATAAACACATAAATAAATAAATAAATATGTCCTTTATATATATATATAGCTATGGTAAGGAGAGAGCAGTAATTTCTTTCTTTTGTGTAAATATCCTGAAGGATCTGACTGAGCGGATGAAAAGTTGTCTGTCACTTTACACACAAGGAGTTGTTCTTTAAAACCTGGCGCTCTATAAATACCTAGGCATGCCCTCCCCTCCCACAACAAAACACGGTGTAGTGATGACAGCTGAGGAATGTTAAGGGCTGTTGTTCTGCCCCTATAGAACCCCCTGTCCTTTATTCCCCCACCTGTCTACTCAACACTAAGAATAAGAACAATGTCCTGAGTCTCCAGGGCCTGGATTTGGAGCTCCGGCACTGGAAGGAAGTTTCCACACTATTTCTGGCCTGCTGAGTGATGCCTATTTCTGTACCTGGCTTTCCCGCCTCACACCGGGATTACGGGGCTCTTTGTAAGGTCTGTTAATCTACAGTACATCACACCACTATGGAAATTTTGGCCACATTTTCCTTAAGGGTCGTGTTCATAGCACGCAATTCAATAGCAGATTACACCAGGGTGACATAAACATACGTAAATGTCTATGCATGCTCATACAGCATTTTTGCTGAATTATTTTTCCCCCTCTTTTTTATTCGATTATCTTTATCAGCTATTTAGCTAAGTATAGAAAGGAGGGATATATGCATGACACAACCAACCAACCAACCAACCAACCAAACAAACAAACAAACAAACAAACAAACAAACCAATGTTGAAGGTTCCTCGGGGAAAAAAAGCAAATAACGTAAACAGCAACAGCAACAACAACCACAAAAAAAATAAATAAATAAAAATAATAATAATAATAATAATAATAATAATAATAATAAATTTCCTTGATCTTTTTAAAAAAGTTCCACAAGCAAAAAAAAAAAAAAAATTATGAATATTAGAATTCCATACTATTTAATAACACTATTAAATAACTTTTTTTTAATTTTATGTTTTATTTTACCTTTTTATTTGTTTTATTTATTTTTCTACTACACTTCCACTGTAGTTTTCTAAATTATTTGATGTATCTTTAAAATTTTTGTTTTATATAATTCATACAGTATATACTGTGTATACTGTGTATACAGTATATATAGGCCTATATAAAACCTCCCGATATTGGTGTCCCAGTATTTCCAATTATGTTATTGGTACTCTTCTAGTGCATCTTGACAGCAAATAAATGAATGAATGAATGAATTCATAAATAAACAAACAAACAAACAAACAAATAAATAAATAAATAAATAAATAAATAAATAAAAAGTCTCTTATGGAAAACAACAAGAGGAATTTATGGTTTTGTTCCTACAGTATCATTGTTTTTTTGTTTTTTTTTCTGTTCCAAACTGCTGAGGTACGTATTGATCTGTTTGGGTATCTATGTGTTTGTTTGTCTGTTTGTTTGTTTGTTTGTTTATAGGTTTCATATTACTATATAAGCAGTGTACTTTTACAGAAAGCAGTCCTGAAATAAGGTTTGTGAATATGAATTGTGCTTAATGTGCCAGTATTTCTTTTAAACAGCTCATTTCCAGCTAAGGGCCTAATTTGCTCTGCTTCAAATCGCCCTAATCAAAACTACCCACATTTTGTGTATTCTGCACATGCAATTAAAGCATTTATCTGCCAAATGCACTGCAGTTTTTCGGTCTGGATTTGCATGGGACGTCAGGGTAACTTCAGCTGTCATTTTATTTTCTCTCAGATGAGTTAAACATTGGGAAAACGGTAAGAAACCAGCCCGACTCTACAGCTGCATTACTTCATTACGCCGTTATTTGGAACATGGAGCCCCAGCAGTGCACGCGTTTTTTCCCCTGGCATTCCTCTCACATCGATTCGTGTTTGGGAATATATGAACGCTAATGTAGGAATCAGTATTCATCAGAGCTAGTCTCCTGCATGGCTTCATAGTCAGAAGCCAAATCAAATCTCATTACAGCCTCGTATTGCTTAATTGCTCTTTCGGCTTTGATCGTGATTTCCCAAGGTAACCAACTTTTCTAATAAACTAAATGCCTTTTGGAGAGACGCCTGCAACGGGGCTCGGGACGATTCAGAAGGATTAGGTAGTGCTGCTCCCTCTCCAGCAGACCACTGCACTGGCTTGCTTACACACAACTCGCTCGAAGGAGCTCAGAACAAGATTTAATTTGAGCTTTTGATAATGGAATTAGTGACAGATTGCAACACGTGAAGCTCTTTGATGACTTTGTCAGTAAAAGGCTTTAATTGTAAAACTGCAAGTTCATATAGGTTTCCAACATGGCTGCCATCCATAGCGTCCACATTTCTTTATGTTTTTGTTGTTGCTGTCGTTTGGACATATGGCATGCAAACAAGAAGCTGTTCTTGGGTAGCATCTGCAAGGGTGTACTGAATCAAAAGAATAAATTGATAGACTTTCTGTAAAGACCATATGTTTAATGACTGTTATAATGCATTTATAAGCGTTGATACACGTTCATAAAGCATTAAACAAATCAGATACATTTTATAATAGGTGACAAAATTGTAAAAAGCAGAAGCAATTTGTAATGCACATTATATCATTATATATGTGTACCAACTTATTAAAGCACATTATAACACATTTATAAGACATTATAAACATTTATATGACATCAAACACATCAGTATAAGTATTTAAGAAAGGTCATTCCAGGCTCCTAATCCACTTTTAAAATGATAAACTAATGCTTTATAAGAAGTGATCATAGCATAGTCATAAATGTTATATTTCATTTAGAAGGCATTATGATATATATTCATATGCATTATAAGTAGTGCTATAGTATATAAGTAGTATTTACCTCTATTACACTGTACAGTATGTTCTCTCAACCAACCATGCAAAGTATGCAAGGTGATATAACATGTTATAAACACTACTCATCATGGTAAAGGAAATACTTTATATAAAGTCTGTAAGTATAATGACGTATAAACACAATCATAACATATTGTAACATTATCGAACTGTAAAAAAACACTTAAAGAACAGTAATCCTTATAGCACATCATATCACCAGTATAACCTTTCATAACTCACAATGTTCCATCTAATATAGTGGGCCTTGTTGGTGTAATTTGTTATGAACATTACTGAAAATTCATCATGTTAGTGTTGGACGTTACCTAAAAAGTGTGTGTTTCATAATTAAACACCAGCAATGTCTATAAGAGCTCATGAATGAGTTATGACATGATATGAGCTTGTTGACAGTTTATTATAGCTATGACCTTCATACAGACTTTTCCCACTATTCATAATGTGTGAATGAATTACAGTATATTTTAAAGCATTTTCATAAATACATTAGAAGAACTGTGCGTACAATGTTTTAACAATACATTATACTATTCAGAAATGTTCTTATAATTAACTATAAATATAATCTTCAAATGATTTTTATTATTAATATTATTATTATTATTATTATTTTTATTAGTAGTAGTAGTAATAGTAGTAGTATTTTTTTTATTGCTTTAAGTTTTATACTTATGCACTTTATGTATTAGTTTGTTCATTTGATTTGATACAGAAGTGGGGGATAACTAAATATATTTATTTTGCTATTAACCTTAAGTATATACAGTATTTCATGTATCTGTTTTACATCAGTAGTTTTTTTTTTAACGATTAAACATTTTTACTTTTACTCAACTAAACTCTACAGCAAATATCTGTACTCCTACTTAACTACATTTCTGCATGGCTCTGCATAGTACCACCATACTAACCATACTAACCACTAACCATTGTGGTGCTGTGTTACTGTATACAAGGTGACACAGAATAACGGGAATTTTTTAAATGCGTATTGGTAGCCATTAAAAACACTCCGCCATTTTAGTAATCATGGATCAGTGGAACGGGCAACAGCGTGCGTTAGCCATAAAAATGTTTTATAAAATATTATAAAAAAGTTCCCATTTTTTTGTGTCACCTTGTATAAGCTCAGGAGGAACAGGGAGGAATGGGTGTTAGTATTTAAAGCAGGAATTTTGGCACCTGCTGACTAGTGCATAATTGTGTGTCATGCTTTTGCTTCAAGACGTACCTAATAATGAAAGAGGTGTTTGAAATCAGAAATCAGCTGTTTTCAGAGAGCGATGAAATGGAAAGCAGAGAGAGGAGAAACAGAGAGAGAGAGAGAGAGAGAGAGAGAGAGAGAGAGAGAGAGAGAAGGCTGTGAGCCAATATAAGCTCTGTTTTTATTGATACCTAAGTCAATTTGACTGTGCATACTTTTGTACTTTTACTCAAGTACACATTTAAAAGGAGGACTTCTACTTTTACTTGAGTAATTTTCACAATAAAGAACCTTTACTTTTACTCAATTACAGGAACTACTGTGCCACCTCTAAAAACAACAACAAAAATGCATGTAGCTATAGATGGCAGCCATGTTGGAAACCCATATAAACTTGCAATTGAGCAATTCATCTACATTTGCTTTTTTTGTCTTTTTTTTTTGTTCAAGTTTAAGTTCAGCATTATTCCATGTAAAAGCAAACAAGTGATTATAAGCCCCATGCTCAAACAAGCCAAGAATCTAAAGTCTTCAGGCCTGGTGCACTTTTTTCCCCAGCTTATATGTCAGATAATATTTTAAAACTACACTTAGAAGTCTATAACACTTAGTTTATTGGGTTCTAAAGGCATTCTTCTGGTCTCATATATCAAACGTGAGGACACTCTTGAATCACGTGCAAATATAACCTAGTTAATGCTTGTAGCTAGTAATCAATACTTCAGTGTCAGTTAGGTGTGCTACAATCAGATAGGTGTGCTCTCAGTTATGAAATCACAAAATGGAAAAAGACAAAATAAAGACCAAGAAATCGATTTTAGTCATGGCATTGCCGAAGCATAAACAGGAACAAAACGAGTTCGCTTGTAACACCTCCATCCTTAACCCTAAAACCCAACGCTAAAGAAGTCGGACTTCATTTACATTCATAATTTTCTTGTGAGTTCATCTTTCAGTCCTGAGTTGAAACCAGATCTCCCTCAATCTTACACACACTCAGGGTGTTGGCCAGAATCCAATGAACCCACTTGACTTCTAGTTATGTCCACTCTCATTAATGCTGTATAGGCATTGTTGTGTCTGGATTGCAAGCATATAAGATGTAAGCCCTTGAGCAAGACAGGACAGGAGGAATGGGGTGGCATAAGTGTTCTTATTTTTCTTCTTTTTTTAAATTTATATATTTATTTATTTATTTATGTATTTGTTTATTTATTTTTAAAGATACAATCAAAAACAATCCCAAACCCTAACAAGTTCATTTGTTCCATGTCAAATCTTGGATTAACTGGTCTATTTATGCCAGCTTCTTCTTTGTCTCAAAGTATTATCATACAATTTATTTTCCAGTTAAATTCTATTTTTATGAGCCTTTTTATTTTTTGAGGCTTTATTTTTGATAATGGATTGCAATGTGGATTTTTCAAAATAAATACCATGTTACATTTGCATGTTTACATCTTTCTTTCACTAATCGTACGCTGTTGAAAAGAAACGGCACAATATCACTTCTTCTTTTGTAGCAACGAGATTGATGCGGTACGGCATCAGTGGCAAGGTGGCAAGGTGGCAAGCACTGTTGCCTTGAACCTCCAGGGTCTGGGTCTGTGTGCATGTTCTCAGTCCATGTGTATGTTTATCAGTCCAGTCCCTTTTTGTTGAGGAGACAGATGGCTTGTGGAAAGAAGCTCTTGTCTGGATGTGTGGGCCCGAATGCTTCGGTACCTTCCAAACCGTAGTCCAATGCTTTAACATTACTTAACAGTACTTATTCAAGCTGCTACCATATTTATTTATTTAAAGTGCTTTCAAAGTACTGATAAAATAGTACATTTGAAAGCCAGACATGCATAAATGCAGCTCAACCCTTTTTATACAGCTAAACGCTTTCACAGGAAACACAATTGACAGACTATGATGTACACATATAACAAAACTCAATTCTTCATCCAGCCCCCTGTCCTGCCTTCAACATCCAATTGCAATTTGTTACTATCATGAAGATGGTTGAGGCTCGACCCAAGTGCAGGGTAAAGATTTATAATGTATGATTCTGTAGAGCACATACATCTTGATTTGTTTCGTTGCATATCCCAACTTGTTAGGAGGCTGGGGTCAGAGCGCAGGGTCAGCCATAATGATGTATGGTCCACAATGTCATCCGTGGAGCTGGGACTTGACCCGCTGACCTTCTGATCAATAACTCAGAGCCTTCAGCCTCTGAACTACCACTTCCCCCTTACCATGCCGTAAATGTAAAATAACTTCACGGTATCATCCAAAACCAAGCATTTGTTATTGTGTCTGTGTTACGATATTGACTATTTGCATTTTGTGCTTTTGTACGTGTCTCTGCTGGTAATGAGATTGGGGTTGTGTCTCTCCCTTGATCTTTCAGGTTCCGCCCACTTCTGCCATTTCCTGCAAATCTATTGGTTGCTGCTCTGCCTGTCCTTTGTTGGTCTCGCCTCCTCCCAGATGTTGGTTCTACAGGAGACCCAGAGGCCTATTTAAGGCCTTCAGACCACAGTGCTACAGACTGTGTTTTGCTTACTGTTTATCTCATAATTGATTCTAAATGTTATTCTGTGTATGACCCCCTTGCTATGGTCCTAACTATGCTTAGACTTTCCCCTTTTGATGATTGCTTCGTTTTTGTTTGCCTATTCCGTGTATGACATTTTTGCTTGTTTTGACTACGCTTTTGTGTTTGCCCCTCTTTGTTTTGTTGGTTTGGATTGTAAATACTTTTGTATATATTTGTATTTAATTCGTTATGTAGTGGCTTAGTAAGAAGTCGACGTCATTTTGTTTGCACTTAGTTTTTTTCTTGGTTTGTGGTTAGCAAGGGAGTAAGGGAAGAATTTTGTATTTCTGTTTCTTTATTTTTTTTGGTGCAGGTTAGTTGTTTCACTTTGGTACTAGGTAGAGGGAATTTTGTATTATTGTTTTGGCCTTGTCGGCTTCTGAAGCTGTATCACCTTTTGGGGATTTGCTTATTCACCTTTGGTAAATAAACACTAAGCAAACGCACTTTTGGTCTCACCCCCCCACATTTCAGTGTCGCGGAGTGCTACTAAGCGCGATATTAAGACGTTGCTGTACGCTGAGCTGCTTGAACAGCGCATTATTTGTGAGCATCCCGAGGCAGGTGTTGCAACTCACTCAGGTGATCAAGAGGATTTGGCTGCAGCGGAGGCTGGTGCCAGGCCCAAGATCCTGCATGCATAGATCCCGCTGTAGGAAGCTCACCATTAGAGGACCCCATGCTTGCGTTGCAATTAAAACAACTTAACTTGGAGTTAAGTCGCCAGCACTACAAAGCTCAGCAGCTACAGTTACAAACATTGCAGCTGGAAACTAAGAAGGAGATTAGGCTGAAAGAGCTTAAGCCGGAGTTGGTCTTAAGATTTGGGCCCACCAGTGCACCTGTGTCTCCTGTACCTGTTCGCGCATCCTCGCCTTTGCCTGCACCCGTACCTGTATCTGAGTTGTCGTCTGTGCTAGGACCCATCCCGTCAGTAAGTTCTGGTTTTGATGTTAGTAAGTACATAGGCTTTGGTGCCTACTGTATGTTCAGGGAAAATGAGGTGGATACATATTTCCCTCTGTTCGAGCGCATCGCTGCCACTCTGCAGTGGCCTAGAAGTATTTGGTCCTTACTTTTACATTGCAAGTTTGTGGGTAAAGCTCAGGAAGTGTGTTCTGCCTTAACACTTGAACAAAGTGTAGATTATAAAAATGTTAAATCAGTCGTGTTACGCGCATATGAACTTGTTCCAGAAGCTTATTGACAGAGTCTCGTCACTCGCTGATGCTGCCTTTTTGGCTGAGGAGTTTGTGCTCACTCACAAAACTGTGTTTTTCCCTACGCAGCGCAATATTACTAATCTTAGCCCTAAGATTTACGCTAGTGTGACTAATAATGGTAGTGAGACCCATGAATGTTTCTATTGTCATGAATCTGGACGTTTTATCGCTACCTGTTCTGCATTATCTCGTAAGAACTATCATTAAGCACAGACCACTGAGAGTGTGGCTTTAGTTCATGTACCACTGCAGCCAGCTGAAGGTTCAGTTTTCCTTTCGTCGGTGGACGCTGCTTTTAACCCTTTTATCTTGAATGGAATGGTTTCACTTTCGGACACAGATTCTGAGGATTTGCTTATTCACCATTTGTAAATAAACACTAAGCAAATGCACTTTTGGTCTCACCCCTCTTTTTTTTTTCTTTTCATTCCTGTTACGGCCCGACCCTAGAATTGGTGACAACTCTGGGGCTGAATACTGAGGAATGTCTGAATTACAAGAATGATAAAAAAAAAAAGACCTTTATTAAAACCTCATACATATACTGTATGCAGCTCAGTTATCCTTCGGCAGCATAACCTGACACATCCTAAAAAAGATCATGTTAGCTTGTTTTATTTCACAAGTTAGACATTACCATCTTTTTACCTAAAAATTAGCTTTTCATTTAAGCCAAAAAGAAGCTATAACCTATGTTAGCTTGTTTATGTGATAATAGCAAGATATAAGAAGAATATGATCTAAAATTCACAGGGTATCACACTGGTAACACAATTTGTCGGTAATTAACTCAAGCCCAAATCACATTGCTCAGGGGCAGACGTCCCACCACTCCCACCACTCTCATCACTCCCACCACTCCCACTACTCCCATCACTCCCATCACTCCTGGATGTTAGTGAAGCTTCACACTTTTCTTAGTGGGCAAGGCTTTACATTCTCTCTCTCTTACATATACTTGTTGGTATCTTTTTGTAAACATATCACTTTCCTCAGCGGGTAGGGCTTCAAAAAATAAAGAAAAAAGGAAAATCAAAACTTATTTCATTCCAAAATACAGTAAAGTGTATATATATATATATATATATATATACACACACACACAAGGTGACCCAGAATAACAGGAATTTTTTAAATGCGTATTGGTAGCCATTAGCAGGTGGTAGCACTGCGGGTTAGTGACATTTAGCAAGTAAACACTCCGCCATTTTAGTAATCATGGATCAGTGGAACAGGCAATAAAATTTCTTTCTTTAATCACTTCTAGTTTTATTGGATTGTAAAAAACTTCCCATTTTTTTGTGTCACCCTGTACACGGACATGGGCTACCCAGAACTTTGGACTGGCGTGTCACACCCCTTCCTAAAATCCACAAAGCAGCAAAGAAACCGCAAAGAAGCCAAAGAAACACTGGTGTTAACTTTCCATCAGGAGTGTGCTGGACATAATCGAACATTCTGCTCCACACATACATGGACAAAGCCACCTGGGAGTGGGATGGGAGGAGGGTGACAGCAGCCTCTACAAAGTCAAGTTCATAGTCCAGTAAACCCTCCAGAGGGTCTAAAATATGGTTAATAGAGATGACCAGATAATTCTATAGGAGAGAACCAGGTACCAATTCTAGCACCCAACGCTGAACAGGAACCCAGGCTATGTATTGAGGTAGATAAGAAAAAACACACCTAGGTTAGGAGACTCAGGGTCAGTTTATACATTAGATTAGATCAGGCCTTAGTTTATTCTCTCTCAAGGATTAATTAGCCGCAGCTTCTTTAGAGCTGCACATAGTAGCAGATAAAATCAACATTGTAATTAAACGAATTCATAATCAAAGAACTAAAATTACAGTAATTTAAGCTTCGAATTTAAATTAAATATAGCAGATTCTTATTTGCATCAAATTTAAGCAAAGTAAATGTATACCTTTATATCTAGCCTGTAGATTGTATTATGTGTAACACTAGTGTATAGCCAGAAAACAGATCATCAGATTAATGTGGAAAAACTATATAATAAAACTATATAAGCTACATAGCCTTTATAAGACTTTACTTTTATTTAAGCGCAGTCACAATGATGACAATAAACATTATGATTTTGTAAAATAATAAAAGTAAACATGGTGCGCTATTCTGTATTGTTTTTGGTGAACTTGCGCGCCAGGAAATGAACCAAAACTCTGTAAATATATACTTACAGAAAGTGAAATGTCTGATTTTATATAAACTAATGGAAAACTAATTTCAGATGATGTAATTCGTATGAAACGTGAGCTATTGGCGCGTCGACTGCTGCGGAGACGATGAGATGACATGATCACCTTCATCACAGCTGAAACCAAAACCATCAGTAATTTATCAATGAATTATTAAAATGGTCAGAGTCAGTCTCCTTGTTGTTTTCCCGACACATTCATAATCGTTAGTCTACTTCTGCCGGTGCACTCGGGAAAACTTTATGCGTGCGGTTGAGCGCTGATTAGACCACGTAGGAAATTAAAGAGGAGGATCACAGCCCAAACCTTATTTAAATTAAATTGACAAATATTTTAAGTAAACACCAATAGCCCACGTTTAGAAAAGCATTTTTATTTAGACTATAAATAATAATCCTGCATCTATTTTTAGGCGTGCCAGCTGCCACTTTTCATGCAAATCTTAATGCCTACATGCAAACATACAAAAACAAACATTCACCATCTTAATATTTTAACTATTTATTTTAACTATTAAATTTTTTTTTCATTTACTTCAAAAAAAGAACAAGAACAATAAAACTTTGTAAAATATTATTGATTAAATGTGGGCTGAAGAAACTGTCAAAAATGTAACAGATGAGGACTCGTGTCCATCAATCTGATATACAGGATGCTGGAGAAACTCCCAGGTGGGAAGACACTGCTTTGTGTAGTTAATTTCAAAGACAAAACAAAAACTTTAAAATATGCCTGTTAATACATTAACAGGCATGTACTGTACATGGGAAGTGCCTGGAGCTCAAATCTCCA
>JAOVVB010000031.1:1573083-1588025 GCA_028570985.1 Heterobranchus longifilis | reverse complement strand
TAAATAAATAGACAATTTTATGATGTAGGCCGAAAATGAGCTTCCCCTATTTGACAGACCAGTAGCCGCCACTGCTTAAGGGTTTTTATAAGTGTGTAGAGATTTACATAGAACCACCATTAATATACAGTACGTTTAGTGATAAGATTAAATCTAGAACATTTAAGAGTGCAGTGATTGCTCCATTCTAGAATCTAGCTTTCCAAAGTGTCTCTACTTGTAACACTTAAATGAAACATCAAGGGGGACAAACTGAAGAACCAATAAAGGTACTTAATGGATCCTTATATAATACTATAGAGGCTACTGTACCCATGATACTTAAGGTCCATAACATGTTGTATCCTTGTCTTATAAACATGTACTGTAGAAAGGGTAAAAAGCTCAAATCTATGACTCTTAATGGTGCATTGGGTTACATTAGTTACATTTTTAGGTGGGTTTAATATTTAAATCACCTCCAAGTTCTTAAAAGACTGTCACAATGACCCATGCTCCCTTAATGTGGGGCCACCATGCTGTTTTTGGACATGTTCAAAACAGTCTGATGAAGGAAGAACTTACCTTCTTCCATGCTTACAGCATGACTAACACCTCTTAGAGATTTCATTGATGTACTACAAGTATGGCATGGATAGGGAATACTGGATGGAATTTGACCAAGTTGTTGTTTTGATGAACCTATAGTACATTGTTGCTTTAAAATTACCTCTTCGCACAGGTTCATGCCATAGTGTGGAGGCCTGCCTTAAATTCATATTACATTTTTCTTGTGGTTATCACATTAATAGCACACACCATTTATTTATTATAAGCTCAGCTGTGTCGCACTCAAGAGAATTTAGCATAAATGCTGGTCATGGTGTTGATGGACGCAATGACAATGTAGTAAGAGTATGATAAGCGATCTGATATAGTAATTGCAATAACAGTTTGATTTCACCAGACCTGGTGAGCGCATGATGGCCACATTGAGAACCTGACAGGGACTAGGAAGTATGATGAACTTGATAAATGCACATTTTTCCATTTTGACCCTGTTCCTGCTGCATTCTTCCATATTGTTTTTAGGATGCAGTGGAAACTACTTACAGTTTTTAAGGTTATACATTATTAAAGCCTTCTTTGGTCCATCTGAAGAATCTGTAAAACCGCAACAGCAGACTCACAAAATAAAAGAAAAGCAAATTTTTAAAGATGTGTAACTTTTCCCAAACATTTTTTAATCATCTGCTATATATAACCTTAATTGACCTTTAGTATCTTTATTATTGATTTCCTCATGATGTGGATCTTTTCTATATTTCTGCAGAGTCATTACATGCCCCCAACTTCCAGCATCAGTTGCTAAATTCAAATGTTTGACAAAAGGATTTCTACCTTGTGGTTGAAGATTAAATCTGGCCATCTATCCTGCTTTTCCAGAAGACTACTTTCCATTCAGAGCGAGCACTGGCCCAGATCTATCAAAACCAAGCATCTGTAAGTCGAGAACTCCTGAGGTCGAGGTCTAGTGCATGTTTTTCGCTGTTACTTTTCACTCCTTCTTGTTGTTGGGTCTCTGTTGTCTGGGAGCTGGGATTTTTTTTTTCTGGCACGGTTACTGAAGCACGAAAAAAGTGAAAAAGCAAAAAGCACTTGCCCAAGAGTCCGGAGATTCTTCGCACTCCAGTGACTGCTTTATCGGCGGGTGTGTACTGGCTGTTCAGGCCGGCTCTTGGCTCTGGACGATATTGCTTTGATAAGAGAGAGAGAGAGAGAGAGAGAGAGACAGAAAGCTCTGTGGTGAAGGCAGCTAGCTGGAAAAGGCTGGCCATTCTCCTAAATCCCATCTGACTTTAAAAGGAGAATGTCATGTGTCACTCCTGGACACTTCCTGTCCATAAACTCTTGTGTTGTGTTTTGTGTAGCGATGAACTGAAATGATAATTTTCAGACTGCATACAACGGAAATACACATTTTGTTTTAATCCCTCAGCAGCATCACCAGATAATTTATTCAGCTCTTTTTATACACTTCTAGGCTTATATAACTTTAGTTAAACCGGATAAAGTTCACTGCTGATGTGCACTTCTCTTGATGATCAGTTTATTTGTATTGTAGGAAGATGTCAGTGTCATCTTTTAAAGAGCTCATCAAGGGTACCAGACTAACGTCTTGTAGTATGGCACGGTATCAGATACTGGTATCAGGGCCTTTTTTTTTGTTGCTTTTTTTGAGTGGAAGCAAATAAGCACGGTATCGACCGATACCCGATGGCGGTATCCGTATTGATGTACGCATCGATCTGTTTGCCAGAGCAACACAGTGCTATAAATTCTAGTTAAACACATTTACAAATTTCTTGACTTCATGCTGTTTCATCCATAGCAGTGTACCAGTACAGCTTCCAAGATGAGCACAGATTCAGCGATATCCACGTAGGGGTCCAGGCTGATAGGTAATGTTGCTGGAGCAGATGTTGGGGGGTGGGGTGGCGTTGGGTAGGTGTTCACACAAAAAAAACAAAAACAAAAATAAATAAAAAATAAATCTCACTCACTTACTCAATGTCTATACTGCTTGATCCTGTATACAGGTTTGGTGGGGCTGGAGTCTATCCCAGGAGAGTTAGGGCACAAGTTGGTGGTACACCCTAGACAGGGTGCCAATCCATTGCAGGGCACACACACTCACACACTCATTCACACACAACGGGCAATTTGGGAAAGCCAATTAACCTAATCTGGATGTCTTCGGATTGTGGGAGGAAACCCACCATGCACAGGGAGAACTTGCAAGCAGAGGAATCGAATCCAGATGGTGCAAAGTGACAGTGCTAACCACTAAGCCACAGTGCCAGCCAACAATAAATCTGTTGCCTATACATTAATTTATGTGATAAAAGCAGTAGCTATCTAAAGTTACAGTACCGTAATTGTGGCATTCAGCATACAGCAAAAAAAAATTGACAATTTTGCAGACATTTCAACATTATTCATGAATCACGCTATCTGTTTAGAATTAAACTCTGTGTTTGAGATTCCCCTGAAATTCCTAAAACCGGTGTGACTCAACAGCTTATTTACATAGACACTGAATCAGCACATTTGGAGGAGGAGTAAAATACATTGCATTTGAGGTATAAAAGTGGATTATCTGAGGGATTTCAGCTGGAGCATTACACACATGGTGAAGATCTGAGACCTGAGTTAACTTGTTAAAGAGACAGTAAAATACAGCTCCTTTAAGGTTTAGGCATGTGACCTACAGTTTGAACTGAACTTTACTGCTCAGCACGCCACTAAAATGTTGAATCAGTTCGCATGCTTGTCACACAGGATGCATTTTATAGCTCATAACTAAACTATAATGATGTAGTAGTGACAACATGACCTTAGCATCCATAACATTTCCTAAAATTATGAATGTTAATGAAAGTTATGAATGGTTAAGGTCAGAACGAAACCATGAAGTCATGTTTTTTTTTTTTTTATCACACTCTCATTTTACCAAGTTTGTTTAAAAAAAATGGTTGTAAATTTTTCGTACCATCAGGGCGCAGGAGCCTGTCGCTAAAGGTCAAACACCTGAGGTTACTTTAAGCTCGGAGAGCTGCGAGAGACCAAACACTTAAGTAAAACTGAGTTGATATTGCCGAAGCATCTCTGTGTGTGTGTCTGCCTCTAAGGCAGGCTTTTTATTTCTCCATTGGAAGTGATAAACCAAGCCATTTGAAGTTACTGCCACTCACCAAGGTTAATCATCTTAACAGTGAGGAGAGAAACAAGGCTTAAGTATTTGAGTTAATCCTGTGCAATGGATGACAAGAGGGAAAGAGGGAGAGAATAAAAAAGTTTAATGGATCCATGGCGAGACTTGGGCTGAGCAGTTCAATACAGCGGAATCAATTTGTTTATACATGACCCAAGTAAAATGACTTATGATGATATAATAATAACAAACATGCAGGAGAGAAATCAGCTTTCATGTGTATTGTGTGTGTGTGTGTGTGTGTGTGTTTGAGTCCATATAGGAAAGTGTTCAAATAGTTATTCATTCATTAATTCATTCACACACTACAGACAATTTGGGAATGAAAAAAAAACAAAACAACAACAACATTATGTGATTATTTACTGTATATACTTTAATGTCATTTGAGTTACAAAAAATAATTGAACAAGTAAATCATACTTAATGAACAATGGACAAACTATTTTACAGTCTTGCTCCATAAATACGTTTGAGCAGAAAAGTCAGTGTGGAGAATAATCGTCTCTTTAATTACTGTAGTACTGTAGATCCAAAAAAAAAAAAAAAGTCAATGAATTTTAAAACTGCATTCGAAAACGATTTTGGTAATGAACCAAATCAAAGTTTATTAAAGTTCAGAGAATTTCACCTATAATCAAGCTGTTTATAATTATTTCTTAACATTTGCAATTTGCTGCTGTTGAAAGGGCTTCATTTTTTTCTAACCCCATATTCACCTTGGCAAATAGCAACAAAAAAAAAAAATCATAATTGAAATCATAATTAAATGTTGTGTGTGTATGTTGTGTTTACTTATATTTGTGTTACTATGTTATTTCTTAAAATGTTTGGAAAAGAATACTTTACAGGTGTTTTTTAACACAACAGTGTCAATTAATTAATACTTCAATAAAGAAAACAAAAATTGAGTTATGCATACATAAGTATAAAATTAGATTCTACATAAATGTATTTAATTTTTATTTAAAATCATTTATTCACTTTAAAATGTTAAATTGTATTTGTCATACATACAACATAAATAATAATAATAATAATTATTATTATTATTATTATTATTATTATTATTATTATTATTATAAGCTAAGTTTTAATTTATTATTACAGCCGTGCTGATAATTCATGCTGTTGTGCACGACTTCGAGTGTCTGCTCTTATATTGCTTTTATACAACAGTTTCACAAACACCATTTCTAACCTTTATATTTATTTATTTTAGTTCACTTACTCTACATAAACCAGTATGCTATGATAACAATATTAGTCGTGTTTTTTTCCCCCTAAATATTAAAATACTCCACAGAGTTCAGATTATGCCATGAGCTGATTCAGTTTTTTTTTTTGTCAGAGTTGTTGCTAAAATCCAACACTTTATTTCACAGCTTTTCCCCGTCCCGCAGCCCACTGCGCTGCCCTGATGGTGCTAGTAATCAGTTACCATGGATACTGTATGTGACAGCAACAACTTCCGTCAGGAATGACAATAGCCTGGCATCTGGCAATCTGTTTTCTGCAAAATATTTATTTATTATCTTTATTTTTTTTTTTAATCCTTTTGCAGCCGCATGTATGCACTTCCCCAGAGTGAGAGAACAAAAAGCTACCGTGATGCCAGACATGTACAAAACCATAAAATGGTCCAACACATCATCTACAGTCAACATGTCGTAGTCAGCTTACACAAACATATACAGATCAGCCAAAATATTACAGCCACCTGCCTAATATCATTTAGTTCCCATTGTGCCACCAAAACGGCTCTGAGGCATTGAGGCTTGTGCTCCACTAGACTTTTGAAGGTGTGCTGTGGTACTGTATGTGGCACCAAGACAATAGCAGCTGATCCTATAAGTTGTCAGTTGGGGCCTCCATGGATCATATTTGCTTGTCCAGCACATCCCACAGATACCTGACCAGATTGAGTTAAATCTTTGTCACATGTCATACATTTAATCACAGTGAATGGTTTCTTTCCCAGCTTGGAGAAAAGGGTTTAGGGCCTTCCTTCTTATCCTTTCTTCTTTGTTTTTTTGGCTGTTCCCTTACAGGGGTCGCTTCAGCAAATTATCTGCCTCCATTTTAACCTCTCCTTTTGCGACCAACAGTAGCCCAATTTCCACCGGCACCCTGTGGGTCAACAGCACCGGTGGCGGTCGTTGTTAAACAGGCTGCAACCAATCCAGTATGATAGTCATGTTAATGATTTGCATTATTGATTTAGCAAATATTTCACGTCGAAAGCCCTTCCTGCCACAACCCTCTGCATTTATCCAGACTTGGGACTGGCACAAGGGCCTTCCTCAAGCACCAAAAGTGGAAGTTTACCGGAGTACCAGAGTTTGAACTCCAGCTGTCTGATCAGCAACACAAAGCCTTAACTGTTGAGCCACCACTTCCCCCAATTTGGAATCCAAGTCAACACCTTGACCTCTTTGTCATCTTCCTGAAACCATTCTTGAACAATGTGTGCAGTGTGTCTGGGCTGATTACCCTGCTGAAAGCTGACACTGATAATAGGGTCTACTGTTGCCACAAACCAATAATGGTTTAGTTAGATGGTGCATGTCAATGTAACATCCACATGATTGGTAGGTCGCAAAGTTTCCCATACACAGGACATACTGTACACACACCTGGGGAAGAAGAAAACATAATTAATCAGAATAGGTTAATTTCATCAACTGCTCCATAATCTAGTCCTAATGTTCACATGCACATTGTAGGAGCTTTCAGTGGTGGACACGGGTCAGCGTTGGGATCTTGTCCAGTCTGTGGCTACAGTATGCAGCCCCATACATAGAAAGCTTCATTGCATTGTGTGTTCTGCCTCTATTTTATCTAAGGCAGCGATTACATTTCCGGGATTATTTGCATTGGACCAGATGGGCTATTGATTAGCATTTGTTGCCTGTCACCTGGTCCACCAGTTGTTGTTCCTTTGAGCTCCTTTGTTGGGTACAGTATTAAGAAGAAACACCACAAAAGACCTGTTATTTGGAGATGCTCTGACCCAGTTGGCTGTACATCACAATCTATCCCTTACTAAAGTCACTCTCAATCTTAGGCTTGCCCATTTTTCCTGCTTCCAACATATCAACTCCGAGAACTGCCTGTTCACTTAATGTCTAATATACCCCACCCCTTGTTATTCAGTTCAGTGGTTTTTATGTTGTGTATAATCACTGATTAACCACAGGATTTATAGTGTATGTTCATGTTGCTGTAATGTATAGCTTGTCTATGTTTTTCATAGGATCTAGAGGAAGAACTGTAGAGAAGCAGAAAAAAATGACACTTCATTTATTCACTTGTTAAGTCTTGTGTCATTTATTATCATTACCATTATTTATTACTTTCTGTCATTTTGGTAGGACGGGTGTCCTAGTTTTAAAAAATTGTGATTGACTGATTCATTTAATCTATAATAACTAACAACTCTAAACGGAAAAGGAATTCAGTAGATATAGCAATAAACTCAGTGTACATAATCTAAAATCGGAATTCGGGGCAAAAACCCTCTGCAGTGCATTGTGGGATTAAACAAATAGACTGGATTATACTTTTAGGCATGACTATGAAATAGAAAGAGTCTCAAAAAAGCACACTTTATAGTTATTAGGGTCAATTTGTTGAATCAGAACAATCGATCCTTTTGGTAAACAAACCTGAAAGCGAAGAGAAATAAAAAAAGAAAAGAGGACAAGAGTTATGTGGGAAGAAATAACTCGAGCATAAAGAACATTTTAAAAGCACTGAATAAATGCTTTAAAAATATGAATCTGTTATAGACCTAGATAAAATTAGTCATATTTTGAGCTCGTCCTACATTTTTTTATTCTTTCTTATTCTTACTTCATACAAACACGACTAACTCAATTTCACTGCTTTAAAACATATGGGTTTTACTTATTAATACTTGCGTACATTTATATTAAGCCAGTTGTTCCAAATGATTTATTATTTTACTGCGGTACCTTATCATACTATCCTTCCATAGCACACATTTAAAGGTCTTCATAAAACAAAACTATGAGTATTTTTAAACTGTTTTGTTTAATCTTTTATTGCAACAATATCAGTGTTGTTCTTAATATTAAACAATTGAAAGTCATTAAAGTAACATGACTGAATCTCATTGCTGAAGAATATCAAAGTCCATACCATGAACTTACACTGATCTGCTACAACACTAACAACACCGGCAGGTGAATTGAATAGCATTGATAAGCAATTACACACCAGTAAACTGGAGACAGGATCATGGGCACTCAAAGCTCACCCATGCCTGCAGGACCCAAAGGCCAGCCAGACGGTCTGGTGCGAACCGACAGAAAAGCCAATGCAGAACATATTGCTGAAAAAAATCAATGCGGACTATGATAGAAGGGTATCAGTACACTCAATTCATTACAGCCTTCTGCGCATGAGGCTCCGCATGCAAAAAGTTCATAGTTGTTAATCCCGGTTCCAAACCCCCCAGATCTCGATCGATCTGATCAAGTGCCTATCAAGTGCGGAAAAATAAGTCCGATCCATGGTGACCCCACCCTGTAGACCACAATACCCAAAGAACCTGCTGCCAATATCCTGGTGCCAGACACCACAGCACACCCCAGAGAAGTTGTGGAGTAATGCCCCGAGGGGCTAGAGCTTCCCCGGTCAACCTACACAATATTGGGCTGAATGTTTTGTGTTTTAATTATGTGGTGTGACGGAATGATATTCACTTTGAGAATTAGCTTAAAATGATGTACTGTAAGCTAAAGGCTTACCTTTGTCAAATCATTAGTGACTCCAGATTAACTAATATTAAAATAGATCTTGAGATAAAGCCATGATCATCATGTCAGTCTGTGTTGCAGTATAGAGAAACAGGAAAATTTTCAGCTCTTGCTTCTTACAGCTCATTTCTGTCCATGAAATTACATTTATCCATTCTTTTCAACTATGAAAATGCAACAAGACCCATTTTAACAGACACTTAAAAAGCATTATCTGTTCTAATCTAAACAAAAAGAAAAATAATTACCGATTTCCGTGCCAATATTACCCGCTTTTCCCCGGATGAGCTTCTGGCTTCAACTTAAGGAGAATGTCAATAATCCCATTATTATTATTTTTTTTTTGCTTTTAGTTACTGTCACATATGCATCAGATAGCAAGAGTTTGTTTGTACTCATAACTTCCCAGTTCACCTCATAATCTTAATTAAATCTGCCCAAAGCCTGAACCGCCGTCAAGTGAGCGTCCAAATCTTAATCAGAGCGAGTCAAATCCCGAACACGCAGCGGTAAACACTCAGCACAAAGGATACATGATTTATGACAAGAGAGAAAAGAAGAGCAGAAGGGGAGAATAAACATATGGAGCTGCAAAGATAACCGTGTGTTGAACATCCCTGTTCTTGGGCAAAGTTTTTTAAAAAGAATTGTGAAGTGAAGAGAAGTGAAGATTTGTTTATTGTTTTGGTTAAAACTGAACAAGTGGAAAATAAACTGAACTCAAGTGCAACTAAGAACATTTATTAGGAAATAAAAAAAACTGGATATTTCTTTTACAATACAATACAATATTTCTTAAATTTCAATATTTCTTTTTCCAGAGTTCAGCTATGCATCATGCAGTTCACAATAAAAAAAAAAAGGTCAATGAAAGGGCTTATTTTTTTGCTTGTGATTTACCTAAAGAACCTTAAAGTCTTAAATAGCTTATAAAAATATGTGATACAGTATAATAATATGAATAATCAAATGCAATACTACAGATATGTTTTAGCTAGCATCTCAACTACAGTACTGTGCAAAAGTCTTGACCCCCTATTTCTTTATATTAAATTAAATTAAATTAAGTTAAAGAAATGAGAACAAATCATTTGCTGCATCACCTTGCAAATTGGTAAACATACAATTAAAAATGAGTTTGTTCATGTAACAACTTCAGCACCAACCTTATTTCCCCCCTCGTCTGTTCCAACCACTCAGCATTCAGCATCAGCAGTATACTAATCACCAACCTGATCATCTGTAATACGGAATCATCTGTAATCATCTGCACCTGTTTCTCACTGGTTCATGCCTTAAGTTAGATGTTTTTATGTTTAAGTGATTCATAGGTCAGTGTGTAGCTTAACAAACAAAAGATATTCCACTAAAACTGCTCAAGTACAGGGAATAGACTGAAAATAAGAAATAAAAAAGTCCTTCAGGAAGCCTGGAGAACTATTTTTCAGGCCTACATCATGAATACAAACAACGTCTGGCTCTTTGAAAGCAAAATATGAAAAAAATGAGGGAGCACAGTTCCGTATTATGTTGAATTCCCATAAGATAACCTTACAATCCAATATTATTTCAGCTTTCTAATGACTGAATTCAATCCTCAAAGTGTCAGAGCTCTATCTAACAGCGTCGACGATCTTTCCCTATTGTTACACGAGCCGTGTGTTTCCCTCCAACCTCCTCGATCGCTCGTTTGTTTCCTTAAGCACTACGGAGATTCTAATTATCTAATTAAGCGAGGTTGCTGTTCGAGGCGTCCTCCTGTGTCATGATGATAGCGAGCTCTTCCCATCTGTCAGCTTCGGCTGCGGAGTCAGCAATCAGGCTGTGCTGCCAGATAATGATGTTCAGACCCGTCACTGGGACCTTCTTGGAAATAAATAAATAAATAAATAAATGAATGAATGAGAAGCTGCAGAAGGTTAGACAGTCCATGCTCTGGGGGCTGAGCATGATGAGGTTGATGATACAGAGCTGCCTTTTTCACCTACTGAGGAAAGTCACAGTGGATCCTGATTATACAGGTTATAATGTTCTACAAAATTACATTTGCTTAGATGTATTCTTAACAGTCCTAATAAATATTGGGCATGAAGGGGGAAAAAAAAGAAATTAAGCATGAGTAGCCACTGATATATGCTCTTTTTCTGTAAGGAGATGCTTGTTTGATGTTTATGGAATGAGTCTCCGGTATCAGCATTTTGTAACAGTGGTAACTTTACAGCTTGTTTGTAACTTGCTGGAGACAGCTTGGCAAAGCACTCGTAACATACATAGGATGTGCGAGTGACTGGTTTGCTAACAATAACTGTAAATAGAAATGGATAACAACTATAACATTTTGTTCTTGTAACGCTTGTAAAGTTTATAAGAGATTGCATTTGCTGTGGGGCAAGAGGAATAAATATGCTGTTATTGGAAACTGATCGACCTCAGGTTGTACCAATAGCTCTTCATCCCATCAATGCATTATTGATTATTTTGTGATAACATCACATCCTGAAGTGTATTAATTTCTCTTTCTATTTTAACTGTTTTTTTATTGAAACAATCGTACAATTTATCTAATCAATTTATCTAATCTTATGTAATCTTATATAAGGAATGTCTAATTTTCTACATATTGCGTTTAAAGAACCTACTTAGGAAGTTAGAAGCATTAAATCTCAAAAAAACCCTCAAGAAACTCAACAAAGGCTTGAGTTTATACTTAGAGACTCTTTGAGCATACAGAGCTGACGGAAGGTTTTCAGACTACTTTAGGTTTTTCACATTTTATGTTCCACACTCATCTTAAAATGTATTAAAAACTTTTTTCCCCTCATCATTGTACAGTGGATACTCCGCAATGAAAAAGTAAAAACAAATAATTTATTAAAAAATAAAAGACTGAAATATCCAAATTTGCATAAATATTCAGACACTTTTTTTATGAGACATACAACTGAGCTTTCGCGCACCTACTCCTATTACTGGTCCTTGAGATGCTTCTACAACTTCACTGAAGTTCACCTATGCCTTTATTAGACATAATTATGAAAGGCACACACCTGTCTATATAAGGTCTCACAGTAAGTTGTGCATGTCTAAGTCCAAACAAAGCCATGAGACCGTGGGAATTATCTGTAAACCTGCAAGACAGGATTCAGTAAAGACATAGATCTGGGGAAGGATATAAGAAAATTTCTGGAGCAATGAAAGATCCCAAAAGCATGAAGCATACATAAATCTTAGAGAGAAGAGATTTGGAACAAACAACAGTCTTTCCAGATGTGGTTGCCCAACCAGAGTAATTTGGGATGAAGTGCCTTGGTCAGAGAGGAAACCAAGAATGTAAGGGTCACTATAAATGAGATCCCAAGTTCCCTTGTGGGGAAAGGAGAGACTTACAGAATGGCAGCCATCTCTGCCGCACTCCATCCTAGTCTCTATGGTAGAGCTATCAGACAGAAGCTATTCCTCAGTAAAAGGTACATGACAGCCAGCTGGGAAAAAAGCTAAAGTCCCTTGAAGGACTCTGAAACCATGGGAAACATAATCCTCTGGCACAAAGATTGAACTATTTGGAATCAGGAATTTGGGTTTTGTCAAATCACCTTAATAAAACATGTCAGGCATGGTAGTGGCAGCATCATGGTGTGGGGATGTTTTTGTAAGAAAACACAGAAGTGGCTTCAGAACAGCTCTGTGGAAGTCCTGGAGTGGCCCAGCCAGAGTCTGGACTAGTCATGGGTTGTTCATGAACGATTTGTTCTTTTTGAACAAGTCTTGTATGTGACCCAGAAGAACAAGTAGTCTCATTCATTCATTTTCTACTGGGTGAGCATGTGCAAAGGATCACAAAACCTCCATAGGGTTTTGTACAGGAAACAGAAATGAGTAGTTACTTCTCGAGTCTTCTGGTCCGAATCGTTCGCTCTTTTGTCACGTGACTCTCACAGACACTATGCAGTGCAGTACACAGGAAACATAATTGAGCGGTTCTTCTCAATGAGTCTTCTAGTGCGAGTCATTCGTTCTTATGTCACGTGACTCTCATAGATGTTAGAATCTATGAGAGTCTCTTCATTGCATCTTCAGACCAGAAGATATGAGAGGTGAGCTGGTCATTTTGTTTATCATATGTCCTTGGCTGCATTGTAATATTTTTATTACTAGAGCCAAACATTGTGTATGTAGATGTGTTGGGGGTCTGTTTATTGGAAATGTAACATTTTATTTTATTTCTGATCAAAAGAACGAAATAAACTAAATGACTGTAACACGGCCACCCATGTGAAGGGCAAGTCGGCAGATGACTAGGCAGATTTATAGACAGGCAGAGCAGCGGACGGCCGTGGTTGCTAGGCAACCCCGCCATGTTGCCAATCAGAGGAGAAGCACTACACCTGCCCGGTAGGTTATTTAAACCCCCAGAAACCAGCACACAATGTGCGAACATTAAATAGCACCAGGTATTAAAGCGTTGCTCTGGTATAGGGAAAAAGAGAAAAGTGAAAAAGAGAAAAGGTGAAAAAGAGAAAAGTGAACAGAGAAAAGTGAAAAGGATAAAGAAAAGTGGAAATAAAAAGAGACGGGGAAAAACATCAAACGTGAGATGGCACACGCAGATATAAGCGCACCTCTCTTCATAGTAACACACAACCCTTTCCGAACAGAGGATAGTTAATAAGAACGCTGTATACTGTAAGCGCGAGCCAATCACCCTTGGCCAAAATAAACAACCCACGTCCCAACGCTCCCTCTAAGTCCTGCGTTGGGGCTCCCACACTTATCAACATACTTGGTGCGCCACACATAAGCGCCCCCTTGTAACAGAATGTTTGCACCAGCTCAGGAGCCCGTGGACTCGGAGCGGGTGCGTGAGATAGTGACTGGTCAGGCAGGGATGATCGGCAAACATGAACAAGCTCTGACCGAACTATTTTCTGAAATTAAGGGCATTTCGCAGTGCTTGGATCAATTCCATGGCCGCCTTGAGGCACAGGTCACTTCTGATTCACGGGTGAACCATGAATTACTTCCAGGGTTGACTCCCGCCACCGTCTCAGTAGCACAAGCACCCACCCCGGTGGCCGAGATGAGACTACCCACTCCTCAGCCATATGCAGGGGAGCCTGAGAGATGCAGTGCCTTCCTACTCCAGTGCTCCTTAATATTTGAGATGCAATCATCTCAATTTCCAACTGAGAGAGCAAAGATTGCATTCATGATATCACTATTGACAGGCAGGGCACTGGAGTGGGCCACCGCAGTGTGGGAAAACCTCCTATCGGCACACACTACGGTGAATTACTTTATACAGGCACTCAAGGCCACCTTTCATCATCCACATACTGCTAATTGGGTAGTCTCCCATCTCCTTCGCATTCGCCAAGGAGGTCGATCGGTGGCAGAGTATACCATAGAGTTCCGCACACGAGCGGCCAGTTCAGGCTGGAACGCAGAAGCACTTCGGGATGCATACATCCAAGGGCTGTCAGAAAGGCTAAAAGATGAGCTGGCAGTGCGCGAACCTCCCAAGGACTTAGAAGCTCTGTACAGTATAGCCATCAAAATAAATAACCGCCTCCGTGAGCGCAGGGCGGAACGCTCAGGAAGCTACAGGGAAAGGATGGTCTCTCCACAGATAGAGCTAGAACTGGAGGCCGATCAGGAGGAGCCCATGCAGTTAGGTGCAGCTGCAATCTCGGGGGCCCCAAATTTCGGTCGGGCTGCTTTCGTTGCAGCAGACCCGGCCACCACCAGGGGTGCTGTCCACAGAATAAGCCAAAAGAGGAGGGTCACTCTCGGGAGGGGGACCGACAGTGACCCAAAGGTCAGACCCTCAGCACACTGGGCTCTACCTTCCTGCCGCTATCACCTGGGAGGGGGCAACCACAACCCGCCTAAAGGTGTTTTTTAGACCCGGGAGCGGCAGGCAACCTAATAGATGTAGGTCTTGTGCGGAGATTGGGTGTGCCATTCCATCCACTCTCTACCCCCATTTCAGTGACGGCCCTGGATGGTCAGTTATTCGAATCCGGGCCAATCTTACATGAGACCGACCCACTACTACTGCATGTCGGACAGCATGCAGAGCGTATTACCTTCCTCGTTACCCAAGTACCCAAACTCCAAGTGGTACTGGGGTTTCCTTGGCTTCAAGAACACAACCCCCGTATCGATTGGCTAACCTGTTCTGTTAGCTGCTTAAAGTGGATTCGAAAATTATGTGCAGAAGCATCCCATCAGGTCGACATCTCCGCAGTGCCCAAAGACTACACTGCGTTCCAAATTATTATGCAAATTGGATTTAAGTGTCATAAACATTAAATTTTTTGTTTTTAAATTAAACTCATGGATGGTATTGTGTCTCAGGGCTCTTTGGATCACTGAAATGAATCTCAGACATGTGTGATAATTAG
>JAOVVB010000031.1:1547564-1563328 GCA_028570985.1 Heterobranchus longifilis | reverse complement strand
CCAAATGAGGATGGGTTCCCTGTTGAGTCTGGTTCCTCTCAAGGTTTCTTCCTATTGCCATCTCAGGGAGTTTTCCTTGCCACTATCGCTGTCACCCTTGGCTTGCTCATTAGGGACAATCTCATTATTATTTAGACACATTTTTCTCACACATACACAGTTCCAAAAATGTTCTTTTTAAATTGTCTTTTCATTTTTGTGAAGCTGCTTTAAGACAATCACCACTGTTAAAAGCGCTATATAAATACATTTTTATTTAATTGAATTGAATCTGATCCATGGAGCCCTCCCACAATGCACAGCACCCCAAGGCTCCATCACTAATGTCCTGGTGCCAGACACCACAGCGGCCACACCACCACAACCCCAGAGGCCCTGCAGAGATAAGCTCAGAGGGACCAGAGGTACCCATGTGGCACAAGCGAAACTGTCACAATACTGGGCTTAATATTTTGCATTTAAATGTTAAATTAATTGTATTAATCTATATACACAGATTTTTTTTTTTTTTTGGAATTTAATTCTAAAAGTAAAATTCATATGTTCCAAACTCATTACATGCAAAGTGAAATATTTTAAGATCAACTTAGTAATTTATTATTTACTATATTTATTTAATATACTTATTAACCAAATTATTAACAGTTACAAAAGTTCCAAACTTCAGCAAACTATTCCACTACAAAAAGGACTTATTAGATTTGTATTTCGTTTATTTTCTCTATTTAAAACAATCAAGCAACAAACAAAACCTTTCTCTAAGAGTTCATAGGATATTTAAGGGTTCTTTACTTCTTATAAATAAAAATAATAATCTATTTTGCTATAGAATTACATGTAGAAACATTTAGAAATTTTCGACATCAGGTTGTTACTGTAAAAGTTTCATCAAGGTTATTTTACAATTTGGATTTATAGACCATCCTTCAGTGTTTAGGAAGAAGAAAGTGAAGTGAAGGGAAATGAAGGGAAGTGTGGGCACACTGCCTCATACAGTGGCTCACAAACTGCTTACCATCACAACAGATTAGCCAGGTTAATTAATGACTCCCCTTCATAGTTGCACAATCACCCCATCACTCTCCCATTTAGCAGATATGCCATTACACTCCTCCTTCCTCCTCCGCCTCCTCGTCCTCCTTCCTATGTACCCGTCTCCTTGCTCATTTTCTACACTGTCAACACTTTTTTCTGTAAGAACCACAGTGCACTTAAGAAAGCCAAAATACTACCACAGTTTTACGCATTTTCTTTAAAGTTTTATGCGGACATATAATATATATATATATATATGTCCTGCTGTGCCATTGATTGGCCATACGCTATCTAAACTCTGTTCATTTCTCTTTTACAGATCGTTGCTCCCAAACTCAGATCTCTGGGATAACTTTTTGGTCACGCCTAATTATAAAACCAATGAGTCTTTGCAAAATAGACTTGTTGATTAATGGCGCTCATTTTCGTCTAATCTATTTTGCACGGTTTTAATTAAGATGGTTTGGAAATATCTTTATTTTTTATGCATGCAATCTTTAAACACTAAATTAAAATTGGAGGGAAAAATGTAAAAGGGATGGCATGTCCTAAGGCTATGAATGTGTTTACAGAGATGAATCGTTAAATACTTTCCAACGTTTTTTTATGTAAGGCTCGCATTTGTTTTTGTTTTTTTCCATAGCTGCACTTTTGTTTATGACAGATGAAGCTGTTATAGCTTGTTTTGTGGATGTTACAGTAATAAAAGGAACCATACATTATTATTATTATAATAAACACAACATGGGTCAAAAGTCACCCAATTGAAAGATTTTGTGTAATATCTTTGCATGTTATCAGTCATAACTATAATAATTTAGAATAATGATCCCTATGTATTCTCAATGGAATTTAATAGTAACCTTTAATTTGTTTATGTATTGTAGTAGTACAGTTCTAGCTACTGTAAGTGATGGTGTGTAGTGTTTTTGCTAGCTAGATGATTTCTTGTAGTGTTTTTGCTAGCTACTGTAGGTAGCTAGGTACTGTAGGGGCTGACATGTAGTGTTTTAGGTAGATAGCTGATGATCTGTAGTGTTTTTGCTACGTAGGTGATAACATGTAGTGCTTTTGTTAGCTAGGTGATGGCCAAATAGTGTCTTTGCTAGCTAGATGATAATCTGTAGTGTTTTTGCTAGCTAGCCAATGACCTGTAGTGTTCTCGCTAGCTAGCCGATGACCTGCAGTGTTTTCGCTAGCTACAGTATCTGCTGACTAATGGTTGTCTATATGACTTGTGGTCTATTTGCAAATACCTTATTGTGTTGTATTCTTTATTGACAATGCTGCCGTGGCTGGTCACAATCATGATTTACAATACAATCGTGACATAAATAAAAAAGAAAGCCATTGAGCCACAGATTGTGTATAGCTGTGGCTATACACAATAACTTTTTTAAAGCAATAAAACATATTTAATGACTAAACTGGTTCTTTCCAAATATGTGTTTTTGTCTTGGCTAGATATAAAAAAATGACATCATCATCATAATTTTATAGGCTGGTACTATGCAGCTAGCGCAACATGCTAGCAGTCTTTCCTCACCCATCCTGCATGCTTAATTATAAAAACCAATGAGTCTTTGCAAAATAGACTTCTTGATTAATGGTGCTCATTTTGGCTAATCTATTGTGCATGCTTTTAATTAAGATAGCTTTTAAATATATCGGTTCACGGCTCTAATTTTTACTCCCAAAAATAAAATTGGAAAAGGGACAAGAAAAATAAACGACATGTCCTAGGGCACTGGCGGTGTTTACAGAGACGACTCGATAAAAGGCAATCCATTTAAAACAACAATAATTTACATGTTTTTCATTAACTGGCTTCCTGTCCAAATAATTGAATGATTTTCAATAGTACAAAGATTTTTTTTTTTTCTGAGCTGGTTCGACATCATAAAGAAGACAGCCACAAATAAGGGATTATTGCATTCATATAGGAAGACAGATTGTAATCCAGTCGATGTTTGTACAGATTTATCTATGGTTCATTTCATCTGTTGTGAAGCTTTTTGTGATTGTTTATGAGACCATTGTCTGCTAACATCTGCATCGACAGATGCCCCTTCAGATGCTGGTGATTGAAACCGGTCCAGATTTATCTGTTTCTACGAAAAACCAATCACGCAAATGTTGTATGGGAGCCTGAAGGAAGCCAAGCTGAGACATCTGCATCATGCAAGCATACAGAGTTTAGAATTTAATCTAGGGGTTTAATTGGGAAGATTGAAAAAAGCAGGTATCCAGTCGTTTACAGGATGGGTTTAATTTCAGACGCATTCAAATCATTGCATGCTTCAGAACAGGTTTATTTTAAACCCGAGTGTAAATCATGCTCTAAAAAAGACAGGATCCTGGAAAGAAAATACTGCACACAGGAAAGAAAGAAAAAAAAACACAACTTGGCTTATTCTTTTGCCTTGTTCTTTCTCCTGTACCTGCTTCAAGAATGAGATAAAGGCTTGTTAAGGTATCCAGGCCATATGGGTCGATAATCCCACCCAAATACACTCATTTACACATGACGGGCAATTTGTGGACACCAATTAGTCTAATCTGCATATCTTTGGACTTTGGGAGGAGACCGGAGTACCAGGAGGAAACTCACAAGCACGGGGAGAACATGCAAACTCCATGTACACAGAGGCGGTAAACAAACCTGGACCCTGGAGGTGCAAGCATTAACCACTAAGCCACTGTGAAACCAATTGGCGATGAAAAAAAAAAAAGGATTTTTTAAAATTAATTTGATGCAAGCACAGGAATGTGACTCAAGTAAAAAAAGGAATATATACATTTTGCATATCCTTAGCATCATCAAGTTGTTGGTGGTATAGTGAACATTTATAGATACGGCAGCTAGCAGTTTAGCTATTTAGCCCTTAAAGCAGCAACTTTGCTTGTTGTATCCTAATCCTGAAACCTTTAATGGAAATCCATTTTCCTCAGTAGAAATTAACCAACTAATTACCATAAATTAATCTATGGTCAACACATTTACCCTTTTCAACTGAGCTCACTTGTGATTTACCCAGTCACCGTCACACACCCTCACACACACACACACACACACAAACACACACACACACACAAACACTCACACGCACACACACAAACCTGATAACTGAGTGTGAAGCAGGAGGAGGGGAAAAGGCCGGCAAACGCTTCTGATTGTCTTCACACCTCGTGAACTAGACAAGCACGTCCGCTCAGGATTAAGTGTGAATGTTTGTCGCTGATAGTACCAATTTCCCCTGGCAGAGCACACGGAGCCGAGGGCATTTTTCATGCCGAGCCATTTGACCTGCTGTTCAGCAAAAACGGCAGATAATTAACGCTTACTTCGTCCTGACACTGATGGACTGTCAGAACAGAATCCTGCCACGAATTTTCGACTCTTTCAGTGCGGGCTCATGACTCTTAACACAGTAAATGTTTTATTATTAACTATTAGTTTTGGATTGTAAAATAATTATTTCTCCAATGATAAGGATGTGTTAATTGTCCCCCCCCACCCCACCCCCCCACACACACATCTAAACTATTGCAGCATAGCTTGTGAAAAATACAGTTATCAAACATTACATTATTCCAACATTCCGAGCCTCAAATCTCTTCATCCTCCCTGTTTAAGTGCACTACTCTAATATTGGAAATAGAGCACACTATATTCCTATGTAGTGCACTACATGTCGGTTTGAAATGCAGCCACACAGACAAGTTACTGTAGATATTGCGCTGTGATGTTACTGAATCATCTCGCCATCATCCAATATGGCCCATGTTGTTACGTGATCATGAGCACGAACCTGATGTTTCTGGCAGCATAGTAGAGTTCTTAGGAGAACCGTGTTAATTTTTGACTAATTACAAGTTGAAATCTTTACATTTCTTGACATTCTTGAAATGTACTTAGTCGTCCATCAATATTCTTTAATTGTTACATTCTGGTTATTAAAAATTCTTTATTTTCTCTACCAACAAAAACAAGCATTTAATAAGATGATCAAATAAAAAAAATCTAACTTTGAAAGAAACTAATGTCACATTGGTTCCTCTTTTATTATACACGTTATTTCACTATATTCTAAATGTATGTTATTATATTGTTCTTGGTATAAATAACATCTAATTTTCCATGAGCACTTATTAGGTTATAAGCTAACAAGCAGGACAACTAGACACCAAAACGTCAAAATTCATGCAATTTATTTTTATTTAAGGTTGGCCAAATTAGAGCACAACATTTTGTAAGGCTTCAACAAAACAAGTTATTTTCGACTCCCCGCCATGTTCGGCAAAGCAACAGAGCAGTGCGCCGTGCTAAGTGACAGTGCTGGCATTATTAAGCTGCAGGTTCTGAACCTTGTCACAATTATAAGGACAAAATGGCGCAGCTGTCCATCATGCGCTGAGAGCCGTGAGCGTGAGTGTTGTGCGCGATCAGACCACTGGGTTATAAAGGATAAATTATGACCATTTTACTTCCTGCTGCGTGTCTCACAGTTTGCCATACTTAATTATAAACAGTTATATGCAACTAGTCAAGACAAATCGTTTACCATGACATGTTTATGACATGAATATGTCAGTGTTAGGATACAACGGAAAAGTAAAATATAGTTTAAATACATTTACTATAGGCCTTGCAATAAGTGTGTCGGTATCATAACATATACTCTGGCTAAAGTGCCTATAGTGGTTGTTAGCAAGAGTGATGTCATATACTGCCAAAAGAACTACTGACATGTTTATGACATGGTTATGTCAGTGTTGTGACACGGGATAATTCTTTCTACATTAAGAATTACTACTATGATTATTGTAGCTATGAAACCAGACGTAAGCTGTCATAAGAAGAATGGGTTAGAAAATTGACATGAAGTTTATAATCTGGTTATGTCACTCTTATGACACAGGGTTACTGGGAAAGCATCTGTATTTATAAGAAATGCATTTCAACACCTGACATAGATATTTGTTCCTTTATTTTCATATTTATATTAATTTAGTTAATCAGATAGTGCTAAATAAGACTATGTATAATATGCCTATGATATGATTATGTCAGACTTATGACATATGTTCTTAAACAATTTCTATCCTTAAAATTTAAATTGCAAATTACGGCGAAACTAAACTACGACAGCAGAAAAAAAATACACTGCTTAACGACTTGACAAAATTTGTCATGACAAGACAGAATCAAAGCATTGGTATGACAAGTTTATAAGACAGTTATGTCTGCTTTATGATAATACATTTATAATGGATTTACTGTAATTTTAGTTGAAAATTACATGATTATTATCTGGTTATGTCAGCCTTATGGCACTGGAATTCAAAAAATCTGTCAATAATTAAGCTGAGGTTTTCCAATTCAATTTTAAATTAAGTTTTCAATTAAAGGTAATGGTCAAATTAGAGAGATCATAAAAATGGTGTGAAGTGTTTATAATACAATTATGTCAATTTTATGAAGCATGAGGGAAATTTATACTTTTGTTGTTATGGACATTTTATTTAAAATGTTTTTAAAGAGTGCATATTGAACAGAACATTAGATGCTTAGCATCAGTAGAGTCCTGCTTATAGCGCTCATAAGTATTCAGAGTTTGTTACAGAGAGAGCAAATTCCTTTCTTGCTCTAGTGAAAAAAATGCTATGTGGATTTAGATGAGGTTGAACAGAGGATCTTTTTTGTTTTAACCTGCTCTTGTTTTTAAAATGGAGAGCAGACCCTTATTTATTTCAGCAGCTGTAATAATCTGTTATGGCACTGACCAGTGGACTTCACTTTATTTAAACTGCCAACTTGTACAAATCATTTTCAAGATTTAATGTGACATTTCAACTTCCTTTTTTCTCTTTGTGTTTCGCAATATTACATTGTTCTCAAGCCACAAAACATCGAGTCAAGTTTGATCATTCAGTGTAGGAATATTAGGCTTCCAGGCTCATGGAGCAACGCAGTGAACCTCAAAAATTAGCATGTGACATAAGCTAGCATTATCCTTGTCAACAGCTACAGCTTAATGATGAAAACAAGTAACATCATGACATCATAACATCACTTGACAAATGTATGACGTTATGTTATGTCTTATAACATTCGCCATACATTTATCTTAACATGCATTATACTGTACGATAAGAAGAGAAAGCACTTTTTAGCTAACAGTAAACATCTGTTTACATGTTTATAACATGATTGTCAGATTTATGATGCAACATTCAAGTCAATTATTACATTGAGCATTTTTACTATTACTTACTATTAGTGTCACCCTAGGACTCCTGTTAAGCTTGACATAACCTTGACATAATAAATCACAATAAATTATCTTCTATGATACATGTGTGCCTATGTCTTATAACATAAGCAAAGTGTTACCAAAACAAAATCTTATTCCAACTTATATGGGATGGTATTTCAGACTGTATCAAAAAAAAGTGGTTGGAAATGTTAATGTCAGTCATTTAAGGCTTGGCTCTTTTTGTATAGTCTTGCACTAGTCATGACAGATTAGATGCATAGTGCAAGTTCATGCTACCATTGTCAGAAAATGATTATTTACTGACAATAGAAAACTACTGTAGATGCATTGTCATAAGACTGACATAACCAAATTATGAACATGTCATTACCAATTTTCATGTTCATAATTTGGTTATGTCAGTCTTATGACAATGGATTTCATTAAATTTCTCTTCTTACTTAGGTTGTTAGTTATCAAAGCTTTTAGTAGTAATTTCAAAATAAGACTCTAAAACAATTGGACATAATCTATTATTATGATAGTAAAGAATCAGAAAATTGGCCTGGTATGCCTATTATCTCGTTATGTACGTCTTGTGACATAAGTAATTTCTTATGCTACGGTAACTTCGGTTAAGATTTTCATTTCTATTGGCAAGTGATGATAAAACAAGATTCTTATGCGAACTAGATATTTGTCAGGACAGGACACAATCAGAAAAATGGCTTGATATGTTTACAATATGCTTATGTCAGTCTTATGGCACTGGGCTTATTTATTTATTTATTTATTTATTTAGTATTTATGTTAAAATAAGACTGCTATACAAATGTACGTAATCTGTCAGAAAACTGTGAATGTTTATAATCTGCTTATGACAGTCTTATGACATTCAGTCAACACAAACGTCTTACCCAAACTCAGAATGAGTATTACAGTTATAAGGTTGTTGTACAACTGAACATATTCTGCATATGTTTATAATCTGGTTATTTCCTTTTTCTTCATAACACAGGGATCAAGTTGCTGTGTTTATTTCTTTAAAAACTACCTTTAATTTATCTTAAAATTAACCCTGATGTTTCAAGGTAATAAAGGATCAAACATGCAAATATATAACATTTTATATAACATGGATCTACTGAATGACTTACTGCAAAGTCTCTTCTGTAAAGTTCAGGAGATTGGCATCTAATATAAAAAGAAAAGAAAAGAATTGAAAAGTCAGCGCGAGTGCAGTAAGAGGCCGAACTTGGGTTTGTCTGTTCACTATGAAAAGAGTAACAAATGTCACGGCTTGCAAAACATGCACAAAAATAACTCTGGTATAAACATATTTTCTTTTCTTGTGATTTCCATATAAGTCAAAGCCATATAAGTTTCTCAAGACAGCTCTATTTCTATTGTCTTTTTCGAAATCCATGATGTCAGGAAATCATCGAGACTTTAGGGCCCTGCTGTGGGTGCAGATAATTAATGTTTTGTTTTTTTTATCGTTTATTTATTTATTTATTATTTTTGTCTATGAGTGCTTGTGTTCTTTTCTTAAGGGCTGGTATTTTGCTTTGAGCATTTCTGCTTCTTAAACTTTGTTTCTTTCTTACTTTGACAATGTGCCATATGAATAAAACTGAACTGAACTAAATAGAACTACCTGTTTAATTATATTTAACTTTAATAAATGTAAATATCATTAATGATTTTTATACATATTGTATGCACACCACATTCTTTATATATTAATAATGTAAAAAATTCCCACCTTGGGGTCTGTAAGCATGGATTTTGGATGTTCTCCCCATGCTTTGTGGGTTTTCTCCGGGTACTCCAGTTTTTCTATATGCCAAAGACATGTAGATTATGCTAACTGGTGGCCCCAAATTGAGTGTGTGTGTGTGTGTGTGTGTGTGTGTGTGTGTGTGCCCTGCGATGGCTTGGCACCCTCGCCCATCCAGTCGACATGAATTTTGTGGATGTGGAGACGGCGTATGATTGGGTTTTCTGTGGGAGGTGCTCTCTCTGTGCTGGGGTATGGGGTGAGGGGGTCACTTCTCAGGGCCATCTCATTTCTTTATGCCTAAGTGAGAGCTGTATTCGGGGTTCTTGGCAGTAGGGGAAGTTTGGGGTTACCTGCTGGAACTGCCTCTCGGTTTACATGGCTGAAGATGAATGGATGAACGGAACAATGTAAAAAGTTATTTATTTTAATTTAATTTAATATTATTTAATTATTTTATTTAATTATTTTATTATATTTATTTTAAGCCTGACCATGACAAGCTGATAGAGAATATTTATGCATTGTTCATTAAAAAGCACATCTTAAAAAGCACAAACATTTTGGAATTATAATTATTTTGTATTATTTTGCAAAATGCTATAAGAATTATAGATTCAGTCTCTCAGCCATTCCTACAGAACGGCGAGTTGTAACAAAGTTGTTGACTGTGCCTGTTTAACCTTGTTGTCTTTTCAGCAGTCGATGACACAACAACAAGTTGTGTTGGAGACAAGGATGTGTTTAAGAGGGAAATTTGCCAAAATAAGTTTAAGTCCAATAATGACATTTATTTTGTAGCCAGAATTTTTATTTGCTTTAATCATTATTTGCGCAACTGTTGGATCAGTAGATTCTAGTCTGACCCTCTACGATGTCCTTCTCAGATCCATATGTTGTGTCTGAGTGTGCTCCCGTGTCTGCGTACAGCAGCTCTTCTCTGCTAGAATCGATGCTGATAAGCAGCTCAGGGACTAAAGATACGACAGAATGATTAATTCATAAAAAGAATAATTCATTTGGATTGAGTTCAAAATAAAAATAAAATAATTAAAGTACCTTAATAAAATATAATGTAATATGTATTATAAGATATAATGAGTAATTAATTAATGTATTTAATAATGAATGTCATTTAATACTATTTCTTTTTTACCTCACACCTGCAAAGACTCATCAGGTTTATTATGAATAAGAAATAAGATGGATATGAAATATAAAGGTGTTTGACAATAAAAGCTAGCAAATAAAGGAAAAAACAAACAAACATTTAAATAAATAAATAAATACATAAATATGTTTCCACAAACACTTGTGTCTCTCTCTAGAAACCAGCAAAGAGACGACACAATAATATTAATGTATCTAATGAACTTGAACTGAACTTGCCAAATTCAGTATAATCAAACCTGAATAAATGTTATAATATTCTGGGAAATATTTGATGATAAAGCAGCTATTTATGTCATCAGAGGAAAACCGTCGTGAGGATTTTTGACAGATGCTGAGAGGTTTGTGACAGTTCTTATAAAGGAGCCGTCTTCAAATCGCTTTTAAGGAATGAAAGTGTGTGTGCTAAGAGCAACCAGGAAGAATTAGCATGTAACACACACTGTATGACACTATGCTAGCTCTCTTGAAATCACACATAATCTCAGCGTTTAAGGAAATTAGAAGCACGGCAGACGTGACACTCTTATATCCTCTACATGACACATGGCTTCTTTGTGACATGCTGGTGTCGGCAAAAACTCTGGAATAAAAGAAACGTCTGAGCCCCTTTTTAGTCACGGAGATGGTTTTAAAAGCCTAGTCGAAGGTAACCACGGTAACTGGACTTTTTATGGGATGATTTATTTACCTGTTTGTTTGCTGAGTTTTAAATACAGCCCGGGATCTGGTTATGAGAGGTGTGTCACTCAGACAGCAGACTCGTTAAATGAACCGGATTTAATTACACTGAGTGCTGCGGTGGAAAATCATTTAACTTACTCCAGCATAAACAAATGGGAGGAAATGAAATGGTGTCCTGGTGTTTTCTTTTAGGAACGCCTCGACTTCCTCCTCCTCGCACTCCACTAGTGCTCACTAGCAATCCAATCATGCTAATCATAATGTATACACACTACGTACATGTTTAGTTTCATTAGCTAGCTATGTAAGCATCTTGTATAAGATATTGTGATATTAAAATGTGTGCTAGCTTTGAAGAAAGATTTGGTTAAAAAAATAATAAATTGTAGGGCTGTAGCAATGACCATTATGTGTGATGGTTTCCCCCCCATATTTTGTTTTACATAACACCATATTATTATTATTAGTAGTAGTAGTATTGCATTTTTTGTTTACATAATAAAATACATACAGTAGGCTGATGCATATGTCTCTAATGTTAAGTAAATATTTTTAATAGGACATTTTCCATCACACACCCAGAAAAAAAAAAACTTTATTTTTTTTATTTATTTAAATATTTCTGTATTAATTTCTGTATTTATTTTAATTGTTTGTAACAACAACATTATTATTATTATTATTATTATTATTATTATTATTATTATTAACAAAATGCTTATGTAGCATACATTAATTTCAATAATTTAAGGAAAAGGGAGATTATGTATTATTTTGGCACAGCAAATGATTATTATATGACTTCAATCAGGTCACGGTGCAGGACACTCAAGTTAACTTCCACCATGTCCTCATAGAACTGCCTTTCTTCATCTTGCTTAAGACCATCATGCTGGATAAGGGTTTGAGTCTCAAAGTTAAAGCAAAGGGAAAAAAAGCTTTTTGCCCTTTTTTACTTTTGTACTCTTCGCAATGTATACTGTAACATCAGCTGACAAGTGAATGTTTTATGTTTATTAAGTTAAGTGCATGCAATCGTAACAACACATCTAATTTACCATGGCACTGTGTTGCCACATGCTGTAAGCCCCGCCCATAAATAATAACTAATCTGCCTCCCATCTCTTCCATCCAGTATTGATAAACCCGACTCTTTCTCCTGCATCTGGACTGCTACCTTACATCCATTAGGCTCTCTCTTTCTGTCTCCATCGTCGTCATGCCTGCTTTCACACACACATTGCCGTATTGAAAGAAACACTCTGCTCTCTCTCTCTTTCGCTCGCCCAGGCCCTCCATCTCCTGAATGCACTCCTCGTTTCCCCATAACCTCCACTTCTCCTCGTACTGTTGTTGTGGAGCGATTAGGATGAATGCGAGCAATCGCCCACTGAGCAGCGGCTCGGTAAATCTCGCCTACTGGAAGCGCAAGGCGTGACGCGAATTCCATCACTGCGATTGCATGTCTCTCATCAATATCCAATAGGCCGAGTCAGAGCCAGAGTCGTCCGGAGGGACCCCATCGTTCTGAGCGCTATAGAAATCCACTGCATATTGTAATGAAGTGAACACTGCCAAAGCATTACTGCCGTATTTCCATCACACTAAATTTCCCTTTAGCGGGAAAGCGTCTGAACGTTTTAGGTTTGTTTTACCCTTGAGGAAACAGGAAAAAGGGGAGATAATTTTCCTGTACAAAAAATGACACACACTTCATTGCTTTTTAAAATTGGAATTGAATTTTTTTTTTATTTCCTGGCTTAGTATTGCAAGACTACAACATTATGTTAACTAGTAATGGATGTTAATCACTACCAGCTTTGCCTTGTGCACTAAATCATACAAGCTTTTGACAAGCTTTGAGTTGTTCTTTGTTTAAGAAAAAAAAAAAAAAAAGTTACAAATCAGAAAAAGGCTCAAACTCATAGCTCAATACTAAGGCTAAACACTTCAACACTGTTTAATCGCAAACTTGCAGAAGAGACGCATCTGTCTGTGGGAAGTGTAAACACAATCATTCACCAGCCCCTGCATTTGCAGAAGTTGAGAGCATGCTGGGAACTGAGGGAGCTCTCCGCTCTCAATCGGCACAGAAGATTGCTAATCTGCAGTGAGTTAAATGAACGATTTGACACGGAAGGCCAGGATGTCTGATTATGGCTCTGGCGTACTGACAAAACTTTTTACCTTGATGGTATCCAAGCACTAGTGAAAGGCTGGGATAAGTGCAGTTGTGAACAACACTACAGTAACACCATCACCAGGTGATTTAAATGCCATTGATTATCAATTATATACCAGTAAACTGGTGACAGGATCATGGCCACCCAAGGCTTCGTTATGCCTGCGGGAACCAAAGGTCAACCTGTCTAGTTCGATCCCACAGAAAAGCCAATGTATCACAAATTGCTGGAAGGGAAAAAGGCACCAAACAACTCACAGCTCACCACACATGGGTTTTAGCAGCTAAAACAGCCCAAGGCTGTCGACCCAGCTTCCAAACTCATCAGATCCCAATCTGATCAAGCACCCAAGGACTGTGCTGGGAAAACAAATCCAATCCATAGAGCTCTCACCCCATAACCCAAAGGACCTGCCATAACCATCCCAGTTCAAGCATATTCCTAGAGGCCCTGCGAAGTCAAGCCACACTGGTGGCACAAGAGGCATCTACAGAATATCTGGCAGGGCGTTTTGGGTATAGATATAATGGCTGATCAGGGTATCAATAAATAAAGTTAGTTTTTCTCTCAGAACTGCGTCCTGTAATGAAAAAGTTCCGGTTTGACTTGAACGCCCTTTGTAAAACAAAGTGCATTTCATGCTGTTATGTTATCAACATTATAGACTGGAGTTACTATTACCACCCCAATGTAGATTTTTTTTCTTAAAGTGTTTTATTCTCCTTATACAGAGGAAAGTCCATTATTTGGCAAACTGTAAAGCTACAGTACGTTTATTACGTTTGTAAAGCACTGACACTGGAGACTCATTTCACTAGAGACTCCTACCATAAATGATGTAATGCCTAAAGCTCTAAGTAAATTGTTACTATAGAAATTATAAGATATAAAAATCATTACAGACCAAATGATATGGTACACCTTCTGACCAAGCATTCAGCAGCGCTAGCACTGTATACCGAGTCTTTTGAAAGATTTTCATGTTTTGTTTTTTTGTTTTTTTTATTCCACTGCCTTTTTGTCCTCTTTTCTACTGGAGCAAATCAGTTGCTAAGTAACTGCTGTAAGGATTCGGCATTTTTCTAGATCTGATCATAACTACCTTTTAAACTTCAGGCTCGTATTGTTTGTGGCTTTATTTTATTTAATTGACATAAAGCGCATCATATATCTAAAATCTGTTCACTCTGACTGCTGAGTGGATTGGGAAAATATGTTTTCACTACTGAAAAAGAAATTGAAGAGAGATATACATTGGCTCAGCTTCCTCCTGCACTGGCCAAAAACAAAAGCAGGGGACTCTATTGATCCCCGAGTCCTAATGAATGGAAGACATCTCGTCCCTTTAATGTAAAAGGTGCTCGTTTAGATTTAAAGGAAAACAATACATCCCTCTCCATAGTACACGTACGGTGAGTGGTGTGTGTGTGTGTGTGTGTGTGTGTGTGTGTGTGTGTGTGTGTGTGTGGCTTTCATTTATTCCACGTTAGACTGAGCTGAGATACAGTATGAGATACGATGTTGCTAGAGACCGCAGTGATGACGAGGGGAACAGAGGTTAAGACATGAAAATAATGTCCAATTTATACAATCCATCACTTTGGATTTATAAACACACTGAGGTACAGGAAATAGAATTTTGCCATCAATTCTGAAGCAAGTAAAAATATAATAATAATGATAAAAAAAATCTACATAAACATCTACAGAAGTCGCATAGTGCACAGGTTACGAGTTTGAGTGCACCATATAAACATAAATATTATCAAATTAAATTATACACTAAGTATCTTTAGCTTTAACATTGCAAACATTACTTAGTTAAAATATAAATCAAGGCAACAACATAAACCCAAATTCTACATTGTATAAAACGTAGCCAAATGCTCTGAAATAAAAATATTGACCAAATTTGTTTACAAAGTCTAACCAATATGACTTTTTTCCTTAAATCTCTATTGCTAGTTAAACAACTTGGCTTGGATGTACTGTATGTACTGTATGTACTGGATGGATGGATGGATGGATGGATGGATGGATGGATAGATAGATAGATAGATAGATAGATAGATAGATCCCATAAAGAAAATTGTAATTGTAGTCTAATATAGGAGAAACTGTTATATATATATATATATATATAAAACATACACATGGAACATACATTCATATATAATTGAATGTAATTAATTTATTAATTAACTAGTTTAATTTTCTAGTCTTCACCTTTTTATTTTATTTATGTTTTTTAATCTCTTTTGCTTTCAGTATAAATAAATTTATTCATGTAGGAGTTTATATTAACAAATAAATACAAATGCAAATAAATACATAAAACAATATTGATGGTGGGCTATACTGTATAAACAAACTAACAAACTAACCAACAAATAAGAAAACAAATATTGATTCCACAAATATTTATTTTACAAATAAAGAAATAAAAATGCTTGCAATGCAATGCAAAATACAGTACAATAAATGCAAATGTAGAAATTTAATAAAAAACAAATTGAACAGATGTAAATAAATTACAATTTTATTTAATTTAACAAGTTAAAAAATAATATTTAAAGGTCTAACCAATACTGAACAATGTCTCTCAAAGCAAAGATTTGCTCCCCCCCCCCCCCCCCCCCAGCTTGTCTAAAT
>JAOVVB010000031.1:1500007-1520636 GCA_028570985.1 Heterobranchus longifilis | reverse complement strand
CATAACACTGTCTCCAGAGGCTTGTACAGTGGACACTATGCATGATGGGAGCATCGCTTCATGTCCTTCCCTTCTTATCCTGACACGCCTATCACTCTGGAATAGGGTCAGTCTGGATTCATCAGGTCACATGACCTTTTTCGATCGCTCCAAAGTCTAATATTTATACTCCCTAGTAAACTGAAGCTTTTTTTCCTCATGAGTCTCACTATCAAGTGTTTTTTTTAATGGACACACAGCTGTTTCGTCCCAATCCTGTAAGTTATCATTACTATACTTTACATTACATTGTTTTACTCTTTTGTTTTTTATGATCATGCTCTTTCACATATTTTATCCAGTTTTAATAATGTGTGGACTGTTCTTAACACAGTTTTTGTCAGTGTTGTGTTTTCTTTGATTGATGCAAGCCAATAACTTGACCATTTTGAATCAATGACTTTATTTATTTATTTTATTTTATTTTTATATTTATAAATGGGCAATGTACAAGCTTTGTTTGCAATTAAAATTAGTTACAGTTAGTTCAGTAGTTAAGGAATAGGACTATGGAACAGAAAGTTCCACCACCATCAAGTGCCACTGTTGGGCCCTCGAGCAAGGCCCTTAACCCTCAACTGCTGAGATAAATGAGAATCGTTTTCGATAAGGGCATCTTCCAAATGCTGTGAACATAAAATGTAAAAATGATTGGGTTAAATCATAATCGAATCATGCTCTTGAATTGAACGAAGTTGTTCTGCAATGTTCTATTTGGTTGAATTTTATTTATTTATTTATTTAATATCTAATGTTACCACTAGTATAGACCTCACTAGTTTCCTAGCCTGGAATAGTGAACACTAAGGTCTGCTAAAACCTGTGCTAACAAACAAATTTAGAGAGAGCTATAAATCCTTTATGGCTTTTCAACAGCAACAAAACACAGCAACTACTCTTTACGTGCTTGGAGAAGTGCGTTATCAGATACCTGGGGATGTTTTGTTTCAAGCTCCTAACAAGAAAGCTATTACTTTACCCAAATGTTCTTACAATAAAAAATAAAAAATAAAAAAAAGATCATCATATAGTGATGTTGTGATGCTAGTGATATCGATATTTTTCTTAATCAATAATGATGATCACTGGAAAGGGCGATTGGATGAAGTATGTTTGCAAAGATACCTTTGCTCTGATGAGGAGACAGCTCCCCCCCTCACCTCCTCCCCCCGCCCCCAAAACTTGGCACCGCAAAAACAGAAATGCAGAGAAAGATGGGAAACAAACCACCCATTCTCCGGCAGGTGGTCCATTCAGGAGCGCTGGAATAAATTCTCTGAATCACTTGGCACTTTCAAGGATCATTTCATCGCTGTGTAGTGGATGCCAAAGCATTTACAGAGAGCCCAAATCAAGGTTATTTCTCGGCAAAATGGAAACAGTTACTCAGCAGGATTTAGCATGAATATCAATGAGGACAAATATATACACATAAGTGAGAATCAAATGACTGAAATCACTGAGATCCAATTTGGTCCTCAATGTGATGTTCAAAGTGGACATTTCCCAGGACTCTTGACCTGTATTTGTATGCTTTTGTGCATTATGTTGATGTGACATGATTGGCTGCTTAAATCACTCAGTGGGTTAGTGAGTTAAAAACCACAATAAACATATTGTGACACGATCATGGTACTGGACACGTTGTATTTATAAGCTATTTATAACTAGCTTCTCAAATCCACGGATTTCTATAGAACATGCAAATGGCTGTAATGTAGTAGACTCAGGAAATGGATTAGTGCTTATACAGTACAGTACATACAAGCATATATATTAATTTATATTATTTATTTTTGGTGAATAAACTAGAGAGAACATTCAGACATCATCATGTGCATCTGTGTGTGTTTCCCTCCTTTTGTGTGACGGAGCTGACCAGTCAGTGTATCAGGGTGCAGTGACACTTCTTGCAATTCTTCAATTAATTTTAAACAATCACTAATTAGACAGTATGCTAAATAGTTCGAAAAACATCTAAAGTATATGCCTGTATACAGTTTTACAAAATCGTACCTTTTCATGGGAACCCTTAATGTACAGTAAGTGTTAATTATGTCAGCTATTTTTAATTTTAGTCTTAGTCCTGGGATAAACATCCCTGTTAGTTTTTATTATATTCAATCACTCACTCACCGTCTATACCACTTTATCCGGTATTCAGGGTCGCGGGGGGCCTGGAACCTATCCCAGGATTCTTAGGGCACAAGGCAGGATACACCCTGGACAGGGTGCCAATCCATTGCAGGGCACATATACATACACTCACGCACTGATTCACACACTACAGACAATTTTGGAACGCCAATTATCGCCAATTATCGCCTAATCTGCAGGTCTTTGGACTTGTGAAACAGGACTGCCCGGAGGAAACCCACCAAGCAGGGGGAGAACATGCAAACTCCATGCACACAGAGATGGGAATCATGTCTGGCCGGGAATCGAACCCGGACCCTGGAGGTGCAAGGCGACAGTGCTAACCACTATACCACTGTGCCGCCTCATATTTAATCAATCTTTTCCTATTTTTGTTTAGTCAAGTTTTAGTCGAATAAAAGTCTGGACATTTTAGTCTAGTTTTAGTCAATAAAAACGTAACATTTTAGCAATAAGATTATAATTAATTAACCCTACAGTCAATCTAGTCTAGCCAAAACCATTTAAAATGCATCTTTTGATCTGATGATCATTTCAGTTAATTATATTTATTTTTAACATCACAACAACTGCTGCACGTCCATATTTTTTTAACTACAAGACAATAGGTGCAGTATGGGAATTATTTTTGCCACAATAGGTGCAGTATGGACAATACAGTGTTTTTTAAAACTTTAATGTTTTTATGAATTTACACACTTGGACTGTTGTAGGTATACCGTAGCTCCTATAGGTCACAATCATTTACTAACCTATTAGCTTAATGTATTTAACTGGTTTTACTATAAAATTAAATTAAAATAGATCAATAGATAATAGATGAATAGAATAGATAAATAGAATACATCACAACATTATTGTGTTACGTAATTACCACAAAGAGGCTGTAAAACTGGGTGATTTTTATGGTATGCTTGATGCGTCTCTTCAAGTTTGTGCTATTTTTCCCAGCGATTGTGCGCCCCCACTGAATGGGGGCCCAAAAATGGGCCCAAATATCATCTCTTCTCTTTTGCTTGAGTAATACTGCTGTCATGATGAAGAGATAAAGATAACTGAGCTTGTAAGATTCTGTCAAAACTATTCCTGATATGCCTCGCGCTGTGACCCGGGAAACACTGCTGAATGAATGAACACCGTATCACAGCGGATTGTGATGAAAATTATATGTTGACGAAAATAAAGACAGATTTAAAAAAAAATTTCAACCACATTTTAGTCTCGTCTATTTTTGTCAACAATACTGCATGCTGATTTTGTCACTGTCACTGTTCACTGATATTCATGACGTCTATCAGAGTCACAGGAAAAAATGTTGTCAACCAATATTCTTTGTCATTATTTTCATAATTAACACTAATGTGCAGTCCAAAGAGGTGTCAGGGCAAGTGAAGGAGGCCATCATTAGGGTGATAAATAAATAAATAAATAAATAAATAAATAAATAAATGTGTAGCATGAACTTCAGGTAAGGCCAAATGAACGATTTGTTGACCTCAGCAAAACCAAAAGGCCTAGACAACCAAAGTTCTATTGAGATCCGGTGAAGTAAAAGCTTCGGATGAGCCATAGGGAGAATTGCCATATAAGGTATAAGGAGAAAGAAAATCACTTTTAGCCAAGTCAAGATTGCTCTGGGTGAGGTAAGAGTATCAGTGTTAAAGTCTACAATCATGAAGTGTGATGTGAAAGTGGATAGGTGATAGGGTCCGTCCATGTGCCATCCAGCACATCTGGTGACAGGAACTCCCCACTCTGGAGATATATCGACCACTTCTGTGGCAGTTACTTATGATTTGGGTTTCCAGCTAGACATCCGATTGTATCTGAGCACTTGGGGGTGAAGGACCTTGCTCAAGGGTCCAGCAGTGGCAGTCCAGCAGCATTGGAACTCAAACATGGGATCACCTGACAGGCAATCCAACACCTTAACCACCGAGGTGCGTCTGGGCAGGTATGATATATAAAGAGGGTTTACTTCAAGATGCAAACCACTGGGGACACTCGATCAGAAGATCAGAAATAAATAAATAATTAATTAAATAAATCCTGCCACCTTCTGATAAAAGATTAACTTGTTCAAGTACTGAAATGATCAGAGGACAAGAACATGGAACATGGAAGGAAAGGAAGGTCTCATGTTTCAAATTGTACCATATGATCTGTTAAACATGGTGAAGGCACTTTTTTTTTAAGTGTGTGTGCTTATGTGCCCTGTGACATATTGGTGGTATCCATCTCATGCCCCGGGTCACCTAGGATAGGCTCCAGGTGTTGTACGAGCATGAACAAGATACACAATATAAAGTATGAGTGAAGTGAGTGAGCAAGCCTAGCTTTGTTACAAATACGTATGGACCTGACTGTTGGTGTACCAAGGACAAGGACATGTAAGAAACAGCACACACACACACACACACACACAAAGCCATCATTTATTACGTCATCAGCTGTCATTATTTATTACGTACAACCATAACTTTCCCTTTTCAATCAAGGGAAAAATAACATGATCCATGTTTTTCAAAGAATCTAGGTAATAACTCATGACCTCCTGCATAAAAAGAAAAGAACGCACCTCTCTAGTTTGGCCAAGGACTTGTAAAAGTAAATCTCGCTACTTTTTACGACTGCATGTCACCCAACGTAGGTGTTTTTTTTTTTTTGTTTTTTTTTTTAGCCACACAATCACGCTTTGTCCTCAACAGCACAATGCTGACTCGCAATGCAGAGGGATTAATCACCTTGTGCTCTGTCAAGCTGATGTACTGCTCTTAATTGGTGTTGGGCCTTGTGGGAACGCTCGACCCTGAGTGACGCCCCGCAAGGTCGGCCTGCCCGAGCCGCCATGTTCACCCAATTGGCCCATACATCACAGGCGACATGCTGGAAATGAATGAGAGAGCTAAACTGAGCACACGGCACTGCTGTACCGCTGTAGCGCTCATCGCTAACGCCTGCGCAAAATCTCCACAGTGGTCACTGCACAAGCAACAACTCAGTGATGAACACACACACACACACACACACGATTCTGCCAGTTATGTCATCTGGACATGACCATGCATCTGGAGTTTCAAGTATTTGAATTTCTCCTATTAATATGTCATTTCTTTTTTTTTTTTTACTGTATTTACTTCTTCTAATATATTTTCAAAAATTGTTTTATTTTTATTTACTTACTTTTTTATTTACTTTATTTGCAAGTTAATTACATAGAACACTGAATTTTTGACATGGATAATATATAATGTGAAAAAATACAAAATATAGAAATAATAATAATAATAATAATAATAATAATAATAATAATCAGTTCATTTTTGCATTTCAAGTTTGCTATTTTTGCATGGTATCTACCTTTATTATTATTATTATTATTATTATTATTAATAATAATAATAAACATACTTTTATTTATTTATTTATTTATTTATTTATTCATTTTAACTTGTGTGAATTACAGAAGCACTTACAGATATGGAGTTTATTTGTTCGTTTGTGTTTGTTTTGGCTGTCTGCTTTTTTTTAATGAATGAATTTATTTATTTTTACGATATATTTCCCAACATAAAACATTTATTTGATGATTGCCAGTGAGATGCCCTGTAGGAGAGATAGAGTTGACATTCTCACCATAGGCACAGCAGTGTTCTCCCTCGTATCAGTCGAGTATCTGACATACAGTACTGAGCTGTACGTTCCCTGCTCTGGTTTAAAGACAGAAGAGCACCGACATCCCTGCTGGGATTACACTGTTAGACACTGGCACGGACCTCGTGTAGGAAGTTTGCCCTTGACCAAAAGCAGAGAGCGAGCGGCTGAATGACAAAGACGAGCGCTAATTCAGTGCTTGAGTGAGAAAGACCATTACGTTTCATTAGCCTAGCAAGTCCACTTAGCATGAGGAAATATGACTACTGAGACTTTTCAGTCATCCCTGAACACGAACCAGTTCGACCTTGTCGTGTTCCTCACAGCTCCTCTCTGTTAGCATCATCAGTAAATGTCCATTCTTTTCTCCATCATAGCTGCGTTACAGCGCTAAAGCTAAACACAAAGACTCTAAATCTCTTACATCAACATTCAGCTTCAAAAGTGCAGTTTTTGCAGTTTCAATATCAACAATCCATTTCTTTGCCCCCCCCCGATTCTGAATAAATCATTTAACTGAGTGAATTCAAAAGTCTTAACTCATTCACTTTAGTTTTCTGGACATCTGAATCTAAATGAATCATTTAACTCAATGGACTCCAATGATTTGACTTATGATTTAAAAAAAGTACAAAAGATTAATTTAGTTTTCTTGTATTATCCTGTAACGTAGTTTTCTTGCCCTCTGAATGTAAATTAATCATTTGTGCGAATTAACTCAAATGAATCAAAAAGATTTAGAAAGATTTATTTGCTCATTTAATGGTTCTTTGATTTTAAATGATTCATTCAAATGATTCAATTCATGACTTGCAAATACTGGTGATGATTCCAAACGTTGTTGTTGTTGTTGCTCAGATTAAAACATGCTGGAGTCACTTCATTGAGAAGTGATTCAGTCTCTGCAGACTTCCCATACAACATTACAATTTCAATATTTTCCCATTTCAGCTTCTTGAAAGTGAAAGCTGTTTATTTTTTGCAGAAAGGTGACAGTAGCACATGCTGGCTTCTGTGAAAAAAAAAGAAAAAATCCTGACAGCTTGTGTTTGCTCGGGATTCGATTCATCCAATCGAGCTGAAATCTGCATGCAGCGTTAGCGCGGTGGGATTAGCACGCGTGTTTACTCAGCTTCAGCTCACACCGACTGAATACTGAGCGCAGATTAAAGATTCTCTACATCAGAGCTGAGAATGAGGAATGTAGCAGAGGATTTAAGGAGATGAACGGCAGGTCAGTCGCATTAAAGTGCTGATGGTGCGACTGCGCAGGATGCTACACTCGAAGACCTTAAATACACCATGGAGTCACTGAGTATCAACAAAGTTCATCATATTATAGTAAATACCATTACTGTATTATTTATAAATTACCACAAAACTCAGTTAGTCTCATTTGTTATTTGAACATTAAAGTAGTAATGTAAAAAAAAAATCTAGCTTTTTTGCAGACAATAAAAATTCTTTTAGAAATACTTTTAATTAAAAAAGAAGAATTCAATATTGAGCAAACATTTAAAATTATTTCTCAAATGTTTATTTTTGATTTTATTTATGTTTGATGATGAATTTAATTAGATTTATTTTTATATCTATTATACAAAGTTATTTTCTTATTTATTTATTTATAATTTTTTATTATAATTTTGAGAATTTTAGTTCCTGAAGTAAGAAATAACTGATAATCGACGGTACATGTTTTAGCCACTGACCACTATAGTGAAATTGTAAAACAAACAAACAAAGGGGAAAATAAATAAATAAGTAAATAAATAAACAAAAGTTTATTTTTAAATATGTTTATTGTTAGTTGTGCATTAGAAATAGTTTAAGTTGTAAATAAAAAGTTAAGTTCAGTTTAGTTCAAACTTAAACAATAAACAAACAAATGTCCATGCCTGTATGGATTCATTTATTAATAATAAAATAAATTAACTGGATTGTATTTTGCAAAAGTTAAAGTAACCTTTTATGTTACACTGAGCCAGACTTGAAAGTTACTTCACCTATAAAATGAGGTGACAAATGCAGAGAATCTGTTCAGCCAACGGTGTTCCTGCCTAAATCAGTTACAGCACCACTTTTGGAATTAAATCACCAAAGCGGGACAATCGGGAAAGCTTCAGGAGGCTGTCTCCTGCATCCACTGGATTTATTAGATTTAGTGGATTTTTAGTGAAGGAAGCGACTGAGTGCAACCTTGCTAAGACCGTTCATTACCATAAAGAAGCTGAAGCTTTCTAGAGCAGATGGAGGGGAGGAGAAGAGCTCAGCATCACTCGGTCCCACCTGGAGGAGAGGAAGACGACTGAAAGCCCGCTGGCATCGGGGCGGCCGTCCTTGTGAATTTGCTTAAACGGCAGGCGGTGTTGGACTTGACCTTGGACACTTGGAAAGGAAGTGTCCTTTTAGGCACGTCTGCCATGACGAGGCAGTGAAAACATGTAGGAGGATTTAAGTTATGTCCTTTTGAAGTTTTACAGCAAGAAACATTGTACAAGGAAAGGTGTGTTAAGTTCATTAACTTTGCCTTGATGATAACGATAATGATAATGATAACACAAGTTGGGGTGAAATTCAGTTTCTCATGCTTATTCATGCCTCTTATAAGCTTAGCTGTAAACATAATGTATTTCAGGAAAATTATTGTTTTATAATCAATTAAATCAATGGTAAATCTTATGGTTAAATATCAGAATATGCTAATTTGCCTAATTAATAATTAACGAATGGGGTATTTTTGATATTAAAATTAAAAGTTCATTCCAGGAGTGTCACATTATTCAGTGGCTGTACAATAGTTCAAAATAAAACTCCAGCACAGCATGCATCACAGTGTGCGCTTTACACCAAACTACAGTATACACAGGAACTTTGCCCAGTCTCTGGGGTTTCCTTCACTCAGCTGCATCAGCAAATAATATCTTAAGTTATAGATTCTGAAAGCACTCGCGTCCATCCAGTGCAGCAAGCTGAAGTGATTTTAAGTGAAGTCTTGATTTCGAATTAAAAATTCATAAAACCAATAACCACTCAGAGCTTTATTTCACATGGTTCTGATAAAGCAACAAATTAGACATCATGTCATATCTTTTTTTTTTCATTCCATCTTTAGTGTTATAAAGCAGCCACCAAAAGTTTAGTAAAAACAAATAAAAGATTCTGAGAGAAAGAAAAAGTTCACAAGGCTGCAGCAATGTTTCTAATAGGTCATGTGATTGCTTTTTTTTTTTTTTTTTTTAGATATTCTTGGTTTCATCTGACCACTGAAGCCATGGTCCCCTAAACAGCTTACAGAACAACTGGTAAGGTATCAGTCAGAATAAGAGTACAAAAGAATTTCCATAACATTAATGTCCTGGAAGACGGTCAGTCAGTGCCACGATAGACGTGTGAAGAACGAGCACAACAGGGACGTTACCAAAGTACAACCAGAAAACCTATGAAGGCCATGCTAAGAGACCAATAGAGACCTATGATAAAAATAATATTTAAGTTTTGGAACAGAATTCTAAAAGAGATGGTTTGGCACGAAAACAAGAGCACTCATAACCAATAATGTGTATTCTAATTTGGAATTATTACAGGATGCTCGGTCCTAGAGCTGCCCACCTTTCTTGATTTATTCCGGGTTAACTGGAATTAATGTTTTAACATGACTTTCAGAATATTCTAATTATACACCAGTGAAGGGGTGATAGGATCATGGGCACCCTGATAAGTCTCACAAGTCTCACCCACGCCTGGGGGGACCAAAGGCCAGACTCTCCGGTCCAATCCCCCAAGTCAATGCAGCACAAAACAAAAGAAAAAAAAAAGTCAATACTGGCAACAATAAAAAAGGTACCAGAACACCCAGTCCACTGTGCACAGGGCCCAGGGCACCTCCCCCCAAATCTCAATCCAATTAAGCACCCAGGTGATGCGCCAGACAAACAAATCCAACACATGCAGGCCCCATCCCACAAGTCATTGCACCAAAAAGATCCAGTGCCAATGTCCCGGTGCCAGACACAGTCAACATTATATTTAAATAGATTGGCGGCATGTGGTTAGTGCTGTCGCCTTGCACCTCCAGGGTCCGGTTTGCATGTTCTCCCCATGCTTTCCTCCCACAGTCTAAAGATATGCAGGTTAGGCTAATTGCCGTTCCCAAAATTGCTTGTAGTGTGTGTGTGTGCCCTGTGATGGATTGGCCCCCTGTCTAGGGTGTACCCTGCCTCATGCCCTAAGCCTCCTGGGACAGGCTCCAGGGCCCTGCAACCCTGAATACAGGATAAAGCGTTATAGAAGATGAGTGAGTTAGATGTAGAATTCGCAAAGGTTTGAAAAGCCAGATAAAGTCAAAATCAATAAATCATATCATTCAGTGTTACCTAGCCACCTGGGATAGTCCTCCCCTGACCCTGTATACAGGATAAAGCGGTAAAGCGCTGGTCAAAATGACGTTATTTCTGACTTCAGGTCATTGGACTGATGAAGTGGTAACTGGATTTTCATGATTTATTATCACACTTTAATAACACACTTCTGTTTACTTTGTCAAAAAAAAAACCACACTGAAAAATCAAAAACAATGCAGTTTAGAGCATGAATAATGTGAATAATGTTCAAGAAATATCCTTCAAATATGCATTAGCAAAAGAAGCATTGTTTGCACATTTGCTATAGACAGTGCTGTTACTGTTCTAAACAATTTAGTGCACCTAGTTACCTGGAGGTATGTATGTTTTGTCTACAGAAAGAAAAGGTGTCTACAATTCAGGGACTTATGGCCAGTGTGCCAGTGTTTCCAGATTAAACTCCCAATCATTGACCCATCATTACACCCTTAACACCGGTGTTAGCCTCACGCTATAAAGCGGCTTCTCTTCAGCTGCGACTGCGGCTCGAGTAGAGAGATAGAGTGAATTATGGACGGCTTCAAATTTCAGGCCTCTCTTAGAATTTCTTTTTTTCCTTCCAGCATGATAACGACCCAAAGCACAAATAATCAGTCGACAAAGAAACGGCTTCAGAAGAAGAAGATGAATGCTCTGGCCCAGACAGAGCCCAGATCTAAATCCTTTTGAAAATCTGTGGAGTGACATGAAAAGGTGTATGCGTGTGTGTGTGTGTGTGTGTGTGTGTGTGTGTGTACTGGAGGACCTCTCACAATCTACTGTAATACATCCAATTTTTTGAAAGAAGAGAGGATAAAATAACCAAATCAAGGTGTGATAAGTTAGTAGACTTTTGCCCCCCCCCCAAAATAAATAAATAAACAAATAAATATATAATTAAATATAAAAGAACAGAGTGGAGTATTACAAACACAATGTGCTTTTAAATTTTTCGTGAAACATTTCTATATTTCTTACATAAAACACAGCAGTTTTAACAGGGCGTTATAGACATTTACTAGTTTAATTGCATAATGAAGTTTAGAAACAGTGTTTTAAAAAAAAAGGCAAAATCATAAAGGTAGGAGAGAACATGGACGTGCCAGGTTGATGGAAAAGGGCATGAGCAGGTGAGAACACTGCGCTTACAGGGGCAGTTATCTTCAGCCGCAAGCTCTTTTGTCTTTCTGGCAGAAGGTGATGAAAGGCGAATGGGTGATTTGTTCTTACTTACGGCAAATAACGCCGCTGTTAGGTTCGGGATCAGAAAAGGAATGGGGATGGAGGAAAAGACTGCAGGAGGAGGAGAAGGATGAGGAAGAGCAGGGGAGTGTGATATCAACTGGCCGTTACTCCAGGCGAATGGACTTCTGCTTTAATCTTAGAGATGTTTTGGCACTCGCTTCACGGGTTTCATCAATCCTGAATGGAACCGATGAAGCACGTTGAATGAGTAGATAAACATCATCAAGATTAATGTAAGGTCCGAGCATCTCATTCACCTTGAGTTACTGTTAGATGTTTCACAACGATTCGGAAGGACGAGAAGTGTGCCAAAAACAGACTGTACATTCTGCTTTTATACACTATCTTCCTTTTTGCTTTAGATTTTTTTCTATACAGATAAAACTGTACTAGGTTAAAACTCTCTCTTTCAATAATACATTTAAGTCTCATACATTAGAGGATCAGAAACCTTTAAAAAGATGTTCTGTCTGTATGGCTGTCCAGCTCAATTTATCACAGCATCACGCAAAACTGACTGGACAGAATTTAATGACATTTTGGCAGTACTTTGATATCGGCCTGAAGTCCAACCTGCACCATAAATGAAATCAAAATGTTGAGTAGACGTCAAGTTATGAGCAGTTTGGTGCCAGATTCTAAACCTCCAGTTTTGCCAGCGCATGGGTGAAACTGTGGGCATGTCTTAAATCGACAGAACAGAATTTAATGAGACATTTGGAGTACTTAGATATCTGCTGAAAGTTCAACCTGCAACATAAGTGAAATCTAGATTAGATTAGATTAGATTAGATTAGATTATATTAGAGTTAACTTTATTGTCACTGCACATATAGATAAGGCAATGAAATACAGTTAGCATCTTATCAGAAGTGCATTTTCCCAGTACAGAATAATTTGCATATATAAACAATAGACAGTAAGGGAGGTAAATACAAGCGATGTTATGAACAGTTGTGCTGGATTTAATAATTTATGTAAACAAACACCTGCATCAGTAGATATTAATTAGAAAAGCTAAACTGAATATTTTTTTTCTGGGATTCGATCATATTTTCACTGATGAAGTGGTATAAGTGAATTTTAACAAACTGGAGTCGTTCTTTATCCTTTGATCTACTTTTTCCATTTCTCATCTGTGATTCTCTCTCCGATTACCGAACGGGGAGTGTATTTGTCTGACCACCAAAGAAGGACAACTTAGTGTGAACAAGGCGCAAGATACTCAACCTTACAAGTTTATTTCTTTGTATTAATAAGTTAGACAGAGGAAAGACAAATTATGAATTAAATTAATAATCGAGTAAGTGAAGATGAAGCAGAACGGAAGATGCTGTGATTAGCTTTGGGAGTGACAAGAACAGACAGGATTAGAAATGAGTATATTAGAGGGACAGTGCAGGTAGGACAGTTTGGTGACAAAGTTAGAGAGGCCAAATTAAGATGGTTTGGACATGTGCAGAGGAGGGATGAGGGGTGTATTGGGAGGAGAGTGTTAAAAATGGAGCTGACAGGGAGGAGAAGAAGAAGGTCCAAAAGGAGGTTTATGGTGAAGGAGGACATGCAGGAGGTTGGAGTGACAAGGGAGGATGTAGAAGTCAGTTATATGGGGAGAAATGGCCTGCTGTGGCGACCCCTAACAGGAGCAGCCGAAAGCAGGAGAACAGAGAGATGATGTGAAAGAGAAAAGCAGGAAAGAAGCTGTGAAGGATAATAACCAAATATACTCCTTTTTATAAAGCAGTGTTCACAGACTCATTTATTAGTTTATAATGCAACACTTTTATAAAAGAAAAAAAAATCAGAACATACATGCAACAACTTGATTACTCAAACACTTCAGGTGAGTTTAGTAAAAACCCTTGGGGGGGGGGGGGGGGGGAAAAAACCAAACTAGAAATATTGCAGAAACATAACCAAGGAATTCAGGTATTGAGTAGATTACTAACGCCTACACACACACACACACTTTCCTGTCTCTGAAGTGACACAGGGATTTCATGGCACAAGTGTGTACACTTACATACAGTGATGTCTAAAATAAAAATATTTATATGTATATTTTTCTTTTCCTAATGAGGGAGCAAAAAGCAGAATGTTTTAACAAGCTGCTGAGATTAACACAGTTTGATTAACTTCCATTACACCTCCATCTCGCTCTCTCTCTCTCTCACACACACACACACACACACACAATGGGGGGAAAAAAGGAAACCTAAAATCTGACAGTAAGGAAGGGGAAGAAGCAAGTTTTTGTGCAGTGTTCATGTGGGCGGAGCTTAATTTATATTTGAGCAACCAATCAGAAAGACCATGTGAGTATGAGGTGTTTGGTGAAAAACGCTAAGATCGGCTCAGCTGGACACGTCTACCTGAGAACGAAGAAAACACTTGGTAGGGACAAATAAAATGGAAAGAAAAAGAAGAATAGAGAAACATCTAAAAAAAATTAAAGAAAAAAAAGAAAGAAAAATAAATGTTTAAGTAAAAACGTGAGAACAGAAATAAATAAAAAAAGACAGGAAGAAGGAAAAAATTGTTTAGGTGGGTTATGTAAGAGGAAAGAGAAAAAGAAGGTTAAGAAAAGTAATAATGGTAAGAAAGACTTGGAAAGAATGAATGAACAGTTTAGGAAAGAAATCTAAGAGTAGAACAGAGAGGTGTTCTCTCTTGTAATATACAAGGGTGAATCAAAAAAGAAAAGAAAATGGACAGAGGAAGAAATTTCAATAATAATCACTAATCATTTAATCACACTGAGAATATTTAAAGCCAACGCCCAGTGATGACATCATAAGAACGTAGTTGTGATCGGCCGATCAAACGCGACATAAACTCAGGTGTTGCTATGGCAACAAGGTTGCTGCTAAATTGATGGCCAAACAAACACGGAGCGCTAATTCATGTTTCTGGCGCGTCACATGCCGGTGTTAATCACGCAGGTTCCTCTGTCGTCTCTTTGTCGGGATACGTGGCAAGATACGCCTCAACCATCAGGTCCACGTCCACCCTCGCCTCGCAGTTGATGCTGAACAGCGCCAGACTCTTGTGTCTGTGCCTGGGGGGCGTGTCCTGCAGGTACGCTGTCAGACGCCTCCTCGCCTCGCCGCCCTTCTCGTCCACGAGTGACAGCACCGGGAGGCAGTGGAGGACCTTGAGGAGCGCGCAGACGTTGGGGAAGAACTTGACGTCGGACAGCTGGAGCGTCTCGTAGATGGTGGAGGGCAGCGTGACGTTCTTGGCGCCGTGCTTCCACTTGATCTTCCAGCAGTTGAGCTCGGTGGGAAGCGTCTCCGGATTGGGAAGGTCGTCCTTGTAGATGTCGGTGCTGTTCTCCTCCGTGTTGAACTTCAGCTGCGACATGATCGCGGGGACGAGGGACAGGGACCTGAGCGCGTTAAGGTGATTCTCAGAGAAGAACTCACTCAGCTCCCTGATGACCTGAGTGACGACCGGGTACGTCAGATGGACCTTGTAGTACGTCTCAGGCTGGATCTCGTCTCCAGCGTCAGCGCGCTGCTTCCTAAAGAAGAGCCTGGGGATTTTGACGGGAATCTCCAAGGCGGCGGCGAGGTTGATGGCCTCCTCGAACCAGAACTCATGATACACCTCAATGTTCTCGAGGATCTCGTTGAGAGAGTGCAGGACGGCCGTCAAGCTGTTGGCGGCGAAGAAGGCCTCGCTGGTTTGCCCCTGCAGGTTCTTCCCGAACGCCCTGGAAAACGAGAGCGTGTTCTTCAAGACCACGAGCGCCATCACGAACTCGAAGTCCGCCAGCGCCTCGGAGACGACGAAGGCCTCGTGCGCGATCTCGTCACTCCATTTCAGCTCCTCATTGTCGTGAACGCTGTCCATGCAGAGCAGCAGGGACTCCAGGAGGTCGACGGCCACCTCGAAGACGTCATGCTGCTGCGTCCAGTCAGTGCGACACGTCTGCTTGAGCAGGTTCGCCTTGTCTTCGTTTCCCTGGTAATAAATCGAGATGGCGCTCGTCAGCTGATCCAGAAGGAGAGGAGACCTGCTGAAGAAGGCGTCCAACTTCTTTAGGGTTGACATGACCAGGTGCACGCTCGTCAGGTCCATGCTGTGGGCCAGGCTGATGTTCAGGGCGTGGCTGGAGCTGGGCGTGAGCACAGCTAACGGATAGCGCTGGCTCAGTTTCATAGCGACGGCTTTCACTTTGGCGGCGTTGACGCCAGTGCTGAAGTACGCCTGGCCTCTGCAGTCCTCCATGTTCAGCCCGTTCTTCCCGATAATTTCGGCGAGGAGGTTTTCGGCGATGCTGTCGACATCTCCTTCAAAGAGCAGGAATCCTAAAAACTCCTCACGCAGGCAGTTGTTCTGATCCACGAAGCGGATGAACGTGGGAAGTCTGCTGTCCTCGCCGATCTCCACCACGTTTTCCATGGCCAGGGAGAAAAAACGGGCCTCCTTGACCTCGGAGATCAGCTCCTCGCAAACGCACTTCTCACCCACCTCCAGGATCTGGGGCAGCTCCGTGGATGAGCAGAACTCCAAACTGGCTGGCGAGCTCTCGAACCGCCTCCGGAGCGCGTCGTCGCCGGCGTTGATGCGGAACTCAAGCAGCGCTTGGAAGTTGTTCGGAGTGAAGGCTTTGCTCCTCGGCTCTCGGTCGGAGTGGCCCTGCAGGGGGATGTTCTGCCGCCCCATCATGACCACGACGTCGAACAGGGAGCGGAGGTACTCGCGCTGATCCCGCTCCTTATCCAGGACCTGCGGTTCCTCGGGAGGCTCTTGTCCATTAGCACTTTCCACAGCGTTCTCCGCATCCTTGGCCTGACTCTCTTCCACTTGTCCACAGAAATTAAAACATAATAAACACTATGAACTCACGAGCAGTAAGATATGAAGCAATAAAACTTGCTCACTCGTGTCTCCAGAGGTGAACTCACCTTTCTGCACTTTCACCTGCAGCGCGTTATCTGCCTCCTGCTGAAAAAAAAATAGATTATATCATTAAATTGTTGTTTCAGTTCATTCAGAGATTTAATTCATCTTGAGCTCATAATTTACACACACACAAAACAAAGTATCAGAGCGTCATTAATCGAATTATCACTTAAACAAAAGTCTCAACACACAATCACTCCTCACTGTACTGTCTTACTGAGCGTGCTCAGAGATGTGCTCCTGAGATGAGATGCCCCATATCTCGAAAAGTATGTGCACCCCTGACCGAATAAACTGAGCATCCAATTCTAGGTTTATTCCCATATTACTGCTGTCATAACAGAGAGAGAGAGAAAGAGAGAGAGACGAGCGCTGTAAGAGGAGTAACTTGAAAAATATATTCACACTTCTGCACTCCTCTACAGTGTTAAACACTAACAGTGTTTCCTGTATAAGGCTGAATATTTAAATTAGTGTTAAAATCCCTTTAACCCTACTGAGCGCTCGGTTATGTGCCCCAGCATTCTGGAGTTTCAGGATCACTAAAACACACACACACACACACACACTGAAGGAAAACTCAAACCTTTTCATTTGTCCGTTTGCGGTTGGGATGGTCGAAGATGGTGGGTATCGCCGTGTCCTTTAGAACTGTCCTGAACGGACTCTGAGGGGGTCAGAAGAACATTAAGAGGAAGAACAACAAAACCAACAATAATAATAACAACTTGTTTGAAGACACCATAGTGAAACTCACTCACACTCTCTCTCTTTCACCCCCACCTCACCCCTCACACACACACACACATATATATATACACACACACGCATCTGCTTACAGTTTTTAAGATCAGATCAGGCTCGAAGTGTCTGGCACACAGTCTGTGGTACTTGTTCAGGTGTTCTGGTGTTTTATCTCTCCGATCTGACCGACTGCAGTTTTCCCCCCACTTCCTACACCTACACACACACACACACACACATTATTAATAGTGCTCCGGATATAGTAGTATCAGAAGTGCACATTTGATGTGCAGGTTGTGTGTTTAAAAAGCAGACGCAGAGGCGGGGATGATGATCTGTGTGAAACATGACAACCTTAAACACCTTGACAGATATCTGGAGATGAAAACACACTGGAACCAATGGAACACACCACTCACACAGTGTGTGAGTGTGAGGAAACTTAATTCTGCTCTCTGCTGGAGGTAAGGAGAAGCGCAGCACCATGGTGATGATCAGAATAAGATGCTAGTTTTAACAGGTAAGAACAAACAAATTATACTGAAAATTACTAGAATAAACACTTATGCAGATAAATAAAAATTAGTACATTATTAATTTTATATTATAAAGAAAATATTTATGTAATATACAAGGGTGAGTCAAAAATGATCCACAATCATATTATATTAAAACGCCTGTTGGTCTCATCAGCGCTTTCTGTTCGAGGCTCCTGTCTCCCCGTCTCAGGTGAACCTGGTGCTGAAATAACTCAAGTGTTTAGATATCTGTGAACAAAACATGGAGTGATACTCTGAAAAAAGGGAAAGTTTCTTAAAGAGAATCATTACTGGTGACGAGACACAGATTCATCACTACCAGCCCGAGAGTAAACGACAGAGTATGGGACGGACACATCTTCAATCGCCGACAGAGAAAAGTTCAAAGGTCAACAACCAGCTGGAAAATTCATCAACATTTACAGTTTTCTGGAATTCTCTCACACTCATTCTGGGGCCAGAAGTATTAAAAACATTATCAGGAAAAAAATTCAACAATCAACGGTGCTCGTTACAGTGAGACGCTTATTGAAGAGCTGAAAACTAAACATGTTTAGGATTAGACACAGAGGACCGCTATGCACGTCCACACACTTCTGCTCCACACTGTAGACACTCTGAGGTGTTAAAGCGTCCTCCCTATAGTCCTGATCTTACTCCATCACACTTTCACCTGTTTGTTCCCTGAAAGCAAAACTACAAGGACAAAGATTCACTTCTGATGAAGAACTGAAGACAGCGGTGCATTCATGGCTCACAGCTCAGACTAAAACATTTTTGTAATGAGGTAATACGAAAATATGTTGACAGACGGACAAACTGTATTAAAAGGCAAGGAGATGTACATTAAAAAAAATTTTATTTATTTTTTATAAAAGTTACTCGGAACGACGGTGGTGTAGTGGTTAGCACTGTCGCCTCGCACCTCCAGGGTCGAGGGTTCGATTCCCTCCTCGGGGTCGGTGTGTGGAGTTTGCATGTTCTCCCCGTGCTTTGTGGCTTTACTCTGTGTACTCCGGTTTCATCCCACAGTTCAAAGACACGCAGATTAGGCCAATTGTCTGTATTGTGTCAAAGTTGACTGAAGGTCCTGCCACTGACATACAAATGAGAATTCTTCTTCTTCTTCTTTGTCTTTCGGCTGTTCCCTTTCAGGGGTCGCCACAGCGAATCATCTGCCTCCATCTAACCCTATCCTCTGCATGATAATCACCATTGGCGTCCACGGCCCCTAGTTGGACTACAGAGGTCCCTGGATGGATTGTGGAAAAGTTCACTGAAACAAATTCTACAGCCAGAGTGCTGATCATTTTTTACTTAGTCTTGTGTCATGCGAAGGAATTAAAATAAGTAAGTTCCTAATTAAGCAAATAAACAAATATAGAAGTGATTAAGTGTGTATAATAAGTGATCTCTCTCTTGTAGCTGGTTAGTTGCTGGTTGGTCTCTCTCTCTCTCTCTCTCTCTCACACACACACACACACACACACACACACAGTCCTGTAGATGGTGTAGACTGTTAAGACAGGTGAAGGGGCAGACAGAGAGAGAGAGAAGAAAGGACAAGGAGAGACTAATGTACAAAGAGACGGATACAGACAGAGAGGGAGGGAGAGACAGATATAGACGGAGTGACACAGTGTGTGTGTGTGTGTGTGTGTGTGTGTCCACTAAACTTTACCTCGACACTGAGCCTGTAGTCAAACCGACACCCGTGTGACACGACGCGATGTGTGTGTGTGTGTGTGTCCGCTGTGAGACCAGGACTGAGACCCCAGCAGTGCGGTGCCGGGTATAAGCGTGAGTATGAGAGTGAGTGTGTGTGTGTGTGTGTGTGTGTGTGTGTGTGTCGGTGCTACTCGCCTCTCGGGATCCCGCGGAAACCTGAAGAAAGCCAGCACGGAGTGTGAGCTCATCCGGGAACAGTGCAGCGCCGCGCAGAAATTCGGCATCGCGCGTCTGAGTCATACAAATTCACTTTTTAAACAACAAAAAAAAACTTTTATTTAATTATTTTTATCCGGTTCTTGTGATTAGTTTAATTGTATTCGCTGAATTTATTCGGCACTCTAGTGCTTTGTGTGGCCTGGAGGAGTTAGCACGAAGAACTCGCCTCCTTCCCACAATGCCTTGCGCGGCGCTTCCTCGGCGACCCGGGGCTTTTAAACCAATCACAAAGCGAGTTCTTTCTTCACAAAATGAATTATTTTTTAAAATGTTAAATAATTAGAATTTCATAATTATATGAATGAATAATTTACCCAGGCATATATTATATCTACATTGTCCCTATAAAGACTACTTTACTCTGTGGCATTTAAAAAAAAAAAAACTACACATCGTTAGCGTGCGGCTAAGCATGCACTAAGAATTTAATTTGGAAGCCATTCCCAATTTATATTAAAAGTAAAATATATATTTCTTATTTACAAAAACGAAGGTAAAATTCCGTCTTGATTAGAAAACAAACAAACACCGACATGATCTGACTGACGGGCCGTTACAGCAGGACTGCCAGTACCCGGATGAGAAGGCGGCACGTGATTGGTCCAGCTGACTTCCGGGTTGTTCAACGAACGTGTAATTCAAAAATGACGACTTCTTTTTTTTATATAGTTTCCAGACATCACCTTTGGAGGTCTTTTCATCACTGATAGAAAATGTACCAGTAAACATATACGTCAAAGTATTCATAATTTAAACAAGAATATTCCAAAAAGTAAATTTTTATTGGCCTTCAATAATTGATAACATAAATTGGAAATAAATCATGGCTCATTTATATAAATATCTTATTTATAACAAGGTTAAAGAAGTTCACTTTAAAATATTATCCTGTATTTATCCTGTTAATTCCAAAATTGTAAAATATGTGGACATTGTGGATCTGTGTACTTTCTGCAACCATCAGAAAGAATGTATTCCTCCCTCATCTTGGAATTATTGGAAAGTTCTACA
>JAOVVB010000031.1:1483743-1499907 GCA_028570985.1 Heterobranchus longifilis | reverse complement strand
GTGTGTGTGTTTGTGTGTGTGTGTGTGTGTGCAAAAATTTTAAACATCTGCTCATACACCACTTTGTACCACTTGATGGCAGTGTTGCACAAACAATCACCACCAGTCATGAACCCCAGAATCCACAAGACCAGATTAGGTCCAGCTTCTATTTTTCTTTCCTTTTCACACGAATTGTATCCTTGCAGAAGATCACTCAATCCAAAATACATCAAATGCAATCATTAGGCTGAAATATAGGCAGTTGATTATGATTAGAAATGCTGATAATAAATATACAGAGTATAAAAATATCTATTTTGGCATAAAAACAAAGGTTGAAGAGAAATGAATTGACTGGTTTATTTATTATAGAAAACGTTAAGCATTGATGAGTTTGACCTGTAGATGTGTTGATGAATCGTTATAGCGACATGACAAAAAGGAGGACATGTATGAGCAAATCAGGGTTATTGAGCAGGAATCCTTCAGTCAGGCCAGGGTTTGAGCTGCGCTGTCCATCCGAGTGAAGAAAATGAACAAACCGATCACAGTAAGAGAGAAGATTAGGACTTCCATGATCAGTTGATCTCCATTAAATCCAGTCTATCTGACTCCAGAAGAAGCTAAAAGCTGCAGAAGTATTAAAGTGTTTGCTAGAGCTGGTGGGTCGTACCGTTTAAAACCAGTGAGCTTCCCATTTCTACCGGGCAAATATAGTCTGCTGATTCATCAGGTCTCCGCTTCCTCAGGTGGCTGAAGTTGGAGAAGCTGAGCTTCTTTGGCTGGGACGAGGAACATGAGGAAAGGAAGGGAAAATGTGTTACTACATGTTTAACGACTATTTATATAAAGTTAATGAAATCAGAGCTACAAAACTGTCATGGCAATATTTTTCTAAAAGTTTACCAAGTAAGGTATGAGTAATGCATTATTCAGTAATAATACAACAGTATTATTCTGCTATAATAATTGATTTATTAGCCTTATTACTTTGCTTAAGCATAGCAGTATGACTCTATCAATATTATTCAGTGTTTCTGTGTGATCTGATTTTTAGTCTTACAAATCAGTGTATCTGATGTCGTACCCGGACTTTAGCGGTGGTGGTGAGCGGCGTGTGCCCGCTGGCGTTGGCGTACTCGCGTTTCTCCTGCTGAGCCTGAACTCCGACCAGACTGCTGAAGTTGGTGGCTAGATGGCGTCTGAGCAGGGTTTTCTGAGGAGGGATGTTCAGCAACATGGCCAACGTCTCCGAGGTAAACCGAGGCTCCAGGATCTGAAGATGAATCAGAAAATAACCAAAATCTGGTGTTTATGATAAAATCAGAAGTAGATACCTAAACAAATTCATAGCACAGTGCTGTTAAATTCTGAGTGATCAGAAAGTGTTGGTTTATTTTATACATTTTTAACATTTATGGAAAGAGTCTCCAGTGTGTGCACTTTGCAACAGTTTATGATACAAGCTGAAATGTTTATTTTATTTTAATATATTATGATGATCAAAAACCAACTGTTTATTGCAAAATTTATGTAAATTACTTTTTTAAGATTTTTATTTTATTTTTTAACTTGCAGAACAGTAATTAATTTCATAGCATTAAAAGTGACTTCATTACAGCTGTAGATTATTTTTCTATTACAGAATGCCACTGCGTGTTTTATTTCTTGCAAAAATGTAAAAAGAAATTGCCTAGATGATGGAAAATTATCATCCAACAATATCCAGTTAATTGATCCTAAACCTACTTGTCAAAGAAAAACCACAACATTTCAAACATAAAATAATCTTTAGGTTATTCAGGGCTAAAAGTGGACTCATAACAAGTTGCACCCTGTTTATATTTATGATGTTTGTCATGATATATTGATTAATTAGCTTTAAAAGCGGGAGATCCGTAGCTAAACACTGCAGCCGCTTTTCCCATGTGACTCACTATGAGGCCTCCGTGCACGCCGCTGCCTCTGAGATTAGGAGCGTATTCAGCCAAGTCCACCGAGCGCAGCCACTCCATCACGCGGTGATTAGACCACTGCACCACCTCAGACGGAGAGGTTTTATTCTGAGTAATTCAGACATAAGCACAATGACATGCAACTTCATATTGAGATAAGAGGTATAACATTTATAAACTAGATGCATGTTTTTTTAAATATGACAGCTTGGCCTTTCCTTTCTTTTATTTAAACGTTCCTTAATCATTCAATTAAGTGTTAACTTGTTTGTCAAAAATATTTAAAGTAAACTATTAAGGAAAAAAACTCACTCACTCTCACTCATCGTCTATACCGCTTTATCCTGTATTCAGGGTCGCAGGGACCTGGAGCCGATCCGAGGAGACTAAGGGCATGAGGCAGGGTAGACCCTGGACAGGGTGCCAATCCATCGCAGGGCACACACACATACACACACTCACACACTCATTCACACACTACGGGCAATTTGGGAATGCCAATCAACCTAACCTACGTACATGTCTTTGGACTGTGGGAGGAAGCCAGAATACCTGTAGAAACCCACCAAGCACGTGGAGAACATGCTAAATTGCCAACAGTGTTTTAATATTATCTGTGTTTACGGGAATTAATGACCATGGGAACGACCGCAGGGGGTTCTGAGCCATCTCGCCCGGGATTGTCATTGACGGATGTATGGCTTTCTTTAAAGGTTTGCACTGTTCAAATGTTTTACTGAGGCTAAGAGTCTCATCAACTTACTGTGCTTGAAGTTTTATGTAAATGTCAATCAGTTTTACACCTTCATTCACCAGAAATGCCATCACCAGTCCCGGTTTGATCTGAACCTCAAACTTCCATTACAAAAGTCATGTTAACACGAGTTCATCATGACTAGGATAGATGACTTACTCAGTGTGTGTGTGTGTGTGTGTGTGTGTGTGTGTTAAGAAATGGCAATCATGTCAAATATGTTTTGGAAATAAAGTTACATTTTGGTAAAATATATATATTATAAATGTATATATTAATATATTCTTTTATATATATTTTTTTGGACATCCTGTAGTTGCCAAAGAAGCCACCGCTGGATTGTTGGGTGTTTCCACGGTAATGCATACAGCCTGACTGATGGCCCATAGTAAGTGTAGTAACAGTTAACAGTTTTCTTAAAATTAGCCATTGGTAGAATTGTAATTTTATGCAGTGAACACAGATGAGCAAAGTGATACACATGCTGCTGTAAAATGTCCCAGTGATGATGTGCTACAAATTAGCACTCCTGAAAAAACGTTCATCCAAACAAATTAGTACAAAACGTGTCCCCTTGATGGCACTCCAGAGACAAGTACAGTTGTGTCCACCTATTTCTAACAGGGTATATTAGTGTTCCTGGAAGAACATGGTGGGGCTAAACTGTAATGCTTGTTTGTCACTGATATACTGTATTTATACTGTTCAAATCACTCATTAATTCTTTCGATTCATTCGTCTAAATTCTAAACAATTTGAAAGTGCCTTCTGGAAGTGTAAATCTCCATCTCTGCCAGAGTTCATGTTAGGAAATGCTTTTAAGAAGAAAGGAGAGCCATTCTTTATGTAAACCTCATGTATTTTACCATTCTGTATCCTCAGGGAGCTGTGAATCAGCACCGACAATGTCTTCAGGCAAAAAAAAAAAAAAAAAAAATGCTTGTATATTTATGAGACGCAGCAAGAATAAGATCAGTCAGAAGTGAACTTGTTTAGTTATTATATGTTTTAAATATTAAAAAAGTGAAGGTAGAGTTTGTGCAGTGAATAAAACTTTCTATGCAGAGGATGGAGTTCAAGGTCAAGAATAAATCCAGGACTGGAGATAGAATACGGCTACTTGGTTGCTAAAACAAAATGCAAAATACCATTGCACATTCCGGAGCCAAACATCTCCCACCAAAAGCAACTAATCTTCTAGTCCAATTAGAACTAGTGAGAAAGTCATTGAAGTTGTTGATTATCACTGTATTAGCATGACAACTTTTCAAATGCTCTTCATCAGTCAGGAACGTACAGTAAAATACAGTATGTAAATGCTAATTGATCAGGTAATTTGGTTCATAAAGTGAACAGCACACTTTACCTGAACACCTCTGTGTGGCGATAAGTCATTTCCTAATTGAGCGAGCAAGTCATCAGGGAGCATGTTGTAATTTTAGAAGATGTATTGGGTTAGACAGGTTAATTGGGTTCTTCACTCTGGAGAACCCTGGAGAAGCTTTTCCTCCGCATTGGAAAGAAATCCTTCTCTCTTGTGTTTACAGAAATAGATTGATAATCCCGACTCTGTGCTCCCGAGCCTCACCTGATGATGGAAGAGTTCAGGTTTCCAGCTGCTGACGTCCTGTTTCAGTGCTCAGGAAGGTTCACAAAGACAGATGGCAGGAGATGGGATGGTGGTATGGACAGGCACTCACTTCCCCTGCCATTTTGGAATTTTGCTTATCCATAGTAAAGATAAAGGCGGCACAGTAGCTTATTGGTTAGCACTGTCGCCTTGCACCCTCAGGTCTTGGGTTCGATTCCCATGTTGGCTCTGCGTGTATGGAGTATGCTCTCCCCATGCTTAGTGGGTTTCCTATGGGTTCTCCGGTTTCCTCCCACAGTCCAAAGACATGCAGATTTGACTAATTGGCATTCCCTAATTGCCCGTAGTGTGTGAATGTTGACCAGAGGTCATACCATGGGCCTACAAGATGGGAATAAATACAATGGTCACCAGTGACCTCCACAGTCAAGAGTTGGACTACAGAGATTCCTAGATGGATGGATGGATGGATAGATGGATGGATGGATAGTAAAGATAGAGTAGATGATGCTGCAAGTTGGTGTAACTTTGTTGAAAAGAGATGTAATGATGGATTGTAATAAAGATAGCAGCTGTTCAGAATCTTTGGTAATCCAAAAAGAAAGGTGAGTAGAAACTGAGAGATGCTTGGCCAAAAAGAAATGTAAGAGCAAATGCAAAATCAAAGGATGTTGGACTAAACAGTTGGGTACAAGCTGAAATTGAGCAGCCATTCAGCATCTTCGTTCATCTAAGATCATTAGAGAAAGTGTCTCAAAAATCTAAGGGATTTTTCCTGTCAGAATTGAGAGAGGAAAAGAAAAAAAACTGGAAGAGGTTTGTTTAAAGACGATTACGGGAAATAAGAAAGGCAGATGAAAGAGTTGGCAGTAAAGTACTTAGAATGGAATTGGTTATGGATACACCAACATTATACAAGGAGGTATCCAGAGACTGGAGAATGCTTTGGGGAAAAAGTGTGCAAGAAAGACATGAAACAACAAGATGAAGGGAAAAAAAAAACAATTATGGAAATATGGAAAAGACTTATGGTGGCAGTTCTACAGCTTTGAAGATGCTTTTGAAGTGAGACAGGTTCAGAAAGATAAAGTATGGACAAGCCCATAAAAGAAATGAGGACGTAGAGTGTAGTGTGACCACAAGAAGATATCTAGAGCCGGAAAGGGCTTCTTCTGTTTGGTGATTCCTGTATGTGTTGCTTCTATGGATGGTTCTGTGGATGAATTTGCATCATAAAGATTTGTACTTAAAACCAACCTTGCTTTATGTCATGGTCAAATGTCATGGGTTCCCTTTCACATCAGGGGTTTCTTTCTTATTTTGCCTTAGGGAGGTTTTCCTCACCACTATCAGCTCTGGCTTTTCTTTTTTGATTTAAATGGATTTGCTGCAATCAATTGTACTCAAAACTTCAAAGTTTTGAGTACAATTTTCCAAATTTCTGACATAAAAAATTTCAGGGCACAGTGTCAGATTAGGAAAGAGCAAGGTCATATTTCATCACAATGGACATATCTCATTAGTAAAATTCGGGTGAAATCAAAGTTACACTGACTAATTTAGTTTTCCCTTAGTGTAGCCAGGCAGCTCTGGCCCCTTAGGCCTCCAGAGGTGTACCGTAGTGCCTGGCACCAGGACCTTTGTGTGCTGTGGGTGTGGTGTGGTGTCTTGTTTGTACAGCACATCCTATGGGTGACTGATCAGATTGGCATCTAGGAGGTTTGGAGGTTAGGCGGGTGTCCTTGCCTGCTTGGCCCAATGACAGACTGGTTGTAGTCCACTATGTGTTCTGGTGCCTTTCTTTCATAGCCAGCATTGACTTTTTTTGTACCGCATTGGCTTTTCTATGAGATATGACCGGATGGGCTAGTCTTTGCTCCCCACAGGCAAGGGTAAACCTTGGGTGCCCATGATCCTGTCACCAGTGTGATTACTGGTGTATAGTTGGTGATCAGTGTTGTTAAATTCACCTGGCCCTGGGGTTCATCAAAATATTTTGGATATCTAATATAACACGAAAGCTACATATCATATAAAATGAGTGTCATATAAAATGAGTCATCATATAAAATTCTGTTCTCTAAACAGAATTTTGACAACATCTTCTGTAAAAAGCATTATTGAACAAATTTACCTGAATTGAAATGAGTGTGTTAAAAAGAGACAAGATGGAAAAATAATAGAGCTTGGGACTGGGATTGTTGCCACTCAGGATGTTTGCTAATCCAAAATGCTAATGAATGATTATACGAGCATGTATTGCTTTGGGATAAAGAAAGAATGAGGACTGGATATTCAGAGACATTACTGAGAAGAGACAGATTCAGACAAAGAAAGAGAGAACCACACAGAAGGCATGGGTTGGTAAAGGCTGTAATATGTAGCTGTTCACAATTAGAAATGGTCTCAATGTTGAAAATGAGCACTGATTTTGTAAGAAGGATTGAAAGAAAAAAAGAAGGAAATATGATATGGCATGAATCATTGAAATGTAGATGGTTGAAAGTATGCAAAATAAAAAAGAATATGCTAATCAGGATTGCTAGAAACATATATGTTCCTCTATTTACTAGGTGTATAGAGGGAGGTTGGTGGAGATTCATGTGGAGAGAGAAGGAGAGAGAGGAAGAGAGGAAGAAAACAAAGAGAAATGGAGATAAAGATGATCCCAACCATGCAGCATCTCTGCTAACCTAAAGGCCTGATGAACGACTACAACCGTGATTATAACTAAGATTTGATGTGACGACTGAAAGGTATCTAGAGATTGAAAGATGTGTTTTGGGGGAAAAAAGTAGAGAGAGAGAGAGAGGGAGAATGTCAAAAACAGGGAGGCAGGAGATATGGAGAGAGGGATTGGGAGTCTGTCTGGGTCCCTTGACAAAGACAGATGGAGTGGGAGCCACCAGATTTAGTGGAGGAAGCAGTTTATAGAACACTGTCAGAAGGGAATAGGGAGAGCAGGCTGAAATCGAGAACTCGAGTCAAAGCCATCAATCTCTCTGGTGTGCCGAGCGAGATCAGACAACAGAGCGAGTGTCGAGGGTTGGTTCTGATTAAATCTAAAATCAGATTTTAATATGGCACTCAGAAACCCCAATCTCCTGCTCAGTTTCTATGTCTCAGGTTCAGTGCGGGTTGTGTTTATATCCTACCCAGGGTTTTTCCTGAGCTGGACAGGTTGCATATATGCTGGTCATCAGCATGTAAATGCTCTCCATCCTGTCAGTCAACCACCATAAATTGGGATGGATAGTCGCTCTGCATTTTAAGGTAGGCAATGGAAAATCCTGCCCTGGATTTCTCACTGTGAAAAATATCTCTTTTTTTTATTTTCCCTAGCCCTACTCTAATAACTACTGCAGGTTCCCTATAATAGCTAGCATATCTTGCGTTCTAATTGGATCCTGGACCGTCGTTATTGCAGAAACCCACATTAGAAAAGAGGAACAATGCAGATCTTAGTCAGGCTGTTGGGTCAATAAAGTTGAGAGAGCAATACAACGCTCTGGACATAAAACCACGCAATTACACCTGCCATACTAATCGCGTTCTCGCGGCTCAGGATCTCGAGGGACCTCTTCATCCGGAGGGAGTTGTCAAGAGTGGAATGGTTTGGAAATTAAACTGGGCTCAGGCATTGGTGAAGGTGTATGAGTAAGAAGAGATAAGCAGCTAGTAATTACACAAAACCTGCTATTCTAGTTTTGATGGAAATGGCCAAAAACTTTGCACTAATTTGACAGAATAGTGGCCGTAAATCATTATTATGGACTCGCCTAGTCTGAGAATCTGCTGCAATAATCAAGACACTTGAAAAAAAAAAAAATTGTAACATTTTAAACTCTGACAAAAATATTTTTTTACATTTGCATTTTTCCCAGATTTGAGGAGGAAAAAAAAGAAGTGATGCCCTTAGTATGATTAAACTTAAAATGTAAAGTCAATGTTAAGAGAATAATGTTAATATTTAATTCACTTATAGTTTTTTCCTCATGTGACTTATGCGTCTTCTAAATACTATTTTCTTTCTCTCTTTTTTTTTTCTTTTCTACAAAGTCCTAAACAATGTAAAGGCAAAGGCTAGACTCAGAAGATATCATTTATTATTATTATTATTATTATTATTATTATTATTATTAAATATATGTTAACTTTGCAGTTAACTTTGATGTCATGCAGATTTTGAAACCACATTTTATCCAATATCAGTGTAATAGTAATGACTCACTAATACTAGTAATACTATTATTATTAATGTCATTGACTTACAGTAGGTGGTCATGCACCCATTTTTGTACTCATTCATCAATGAAGATTTATTTTCACATCATTATACATCTGTTGTTAATTGGTCAAAAGCCAAATAGTTGAGGCTAATTGCATGTACTGTAAATGGCATTTAGGTAACTATTAAATTTCTGGAATATTGTGTTCCCACCTCTGACTAGTGTTCACCCACCTCTCCCAGGCTTTCACTCTCTGAATTCACCGACCTCTGATTAGCGTTTCCCCTCCTCTGCCTAGCATTTACCCTTTATTGACTAGCGGGAACACAAAGTGAGGAAAAAACACAACATATATCTAAACCATTTTGTAATAATAATAATAATAATAATAATAATAATAATAATAATAATATGTGTGTTGTTTTTGGTGATCTAGTTGGTTGTTTCTGCTATGTGTTGGGTCGTGCTACTTTTTATTGATAAATAAAACAGTTTGACTTATGCCATCAACTTAACAAGTTACTAACGTCACTAACGTTAGTTAAGTAAGGAATAATGGACCACACAAAAATGTAGAGGCTAAAGCGGGGCTAAAAGGATAATATTCCACTTTTTTTTCTCATTGAAATGCATAATGGATTGTTCAGTTCTTTGAATGGTTGCTGATGGTAAAAAAAAAAATCTTCCATACTGTCTTTCATTGTTTTATACTCATAATGATGATTAATAATGAATTTCACCTTCAATTGATGTTTTTTTTTTTTTACCCCCAAGAAATATTAATGATAGATATTTTTAAGTGGTACTGTATGTCATGGTCCGCCTTACCTTGATCACACAATTCATAGTTTACCCACCTTTTTTATTTTTTTAACCACTACAGACTTTTTACAGCCAGGTTTAAACATTACACACAGTCATGGTAGGAATATGTGTGTCTTTTTTTTTTGGGGGGGGGGGGGATAATTGTAATTGCAAGGTCACTTGTTGAAGATGCTACTAGGAATTTAATATTAAAAAATGTTTTTATGGCAACTTGTGTATATGTCAATAGCATAGATTGTAATACATCTAAAGCATATTCGTGTTCGAGCATTACTTGCAAACATCTAAAGCACACCATATGATTATAGGAGGTATATAGACAATAATTATATATTTATAAAGCATAGAACAAATATATAAAATATGTTTATCATATAAAGCATGTTGTCAGCATCAGTTTACAGAAAATCCAGATTTCACACTGTGTTTGAAAGAAAAAAAAGTGTGATGTTCTGTAAATTACAAATGCGATACTAGATATCATAATTACAGTCATTACTATAACTACTGATGCTGTAATTACCAAGACTGTAATTACGACAAGATGTGAAAGCACCATCGCTCATGATAAGGCTAAACTTATCAAAGAGAAAAATTGCAACATCTTGATATCGACCTCCTAACATGACCTCCGCATTTCCTGATATTTCCCGTCGCGTCCACGGGCCTGTAGGTGTTTAGGTGTTTATCTCTAGCTGTAAATGACTAAAATCAGTGCAGAGATGTGCATGCCTCGACTGGCACGCTGCATCGCTTCTGCCACTTTGATTTACGACGCTCTTCTGGCAGGGTGAAGTAGAGCTTTTAGACCGAGCTGCTTGCTCAAAAACCTGCAGGTGTTAACGAATACGTTTTGCCAACGTGAGGCTCTCTGATGTTCCTCGCGGGACACATTAGCGCTTCATTTGGGGACAACCGACACGCTTGGAGCTCGTTCACCTTGCTTTGTTCCATGCAGGATGGTTTAGTTAAGTGCTGAGTAATTCTGGATTCTGATTGGTCAGAATTTATTTTTTTTTCTATAATGTAACAGCAGTCAATCATAGGTTTATAGTATATTAATCCATTTATTGAAATATGTTGTTTCTATAGTAATGAATTACTGTAAATGAATTATAGGGATGATTTGTTTGGTAGTAAATTTTCTGTAGGCAGATTGTTGGAAGGAGTCTTAAGTTTCAGTGCTTTGTAACAGTCAGCATTAAACCTATAACTTCAATCTTTCCAACATGTCCAATTTTTCAACAATTGGTCTTCAACTTTAAGAGAGAGAAAAAGAAAGACTGTTTGATAACTTGAGAGCAGGAACTAACTTGAACATTGTGGCTTAGGGGTTGAGGGTTCGAATCTCACATCATGTCTATGTGAGTGGAATTTGCATGTTCTCCCTGTGCTTGAATGGTTCCCTCGAGGTACTCTGGTTTTGTCCCACACTTTCAATTTAGTTTGATTGGGTGTGTAAGTGTGTATGCTTGTGCCATGATTTGGGTTGAGACCCCATCCAAGGTGTCTCCTGGTTTGTTTTTTGAATTCCCTGGAATAAGCTCCAGGCCCCAATGATATAATTGATTTGAATGGATGGATGCAATGAGTCACTGGTTAACCACTGTGGTATGGGAAAATAATCAATGACAGGGTAGTGTGATGATAGACTTGCTTTTACCAGCCTGAAATTGGTCATTTTCCCCATAAAAGCATAACTGAATGTTTTTTTACAGTGCATACTAAAAAAAAAAGCTTTTTTACAGAATTATTTCCCAAAATGGTGTTAACTAGTTTCCTTAATACTGATGCAAGCTTCTTTCTGTTAGATCAAAGTCTCAATACAACTAATACCTTTATTCCATTCAGACCTGTAGTTCTCCAAGAACTCATCATTTTGATGGCACAGATTCGCTTTCAACCTACATCTCGGTCCTTCCGAGCGGAAGCGGCAAAAGGACATGGAGCAGAACAGGATTAGCCACGTTGCGGTTCTCCTCAGAAGTGCTTTCGGTGTAATCCTATTATACTGGGTCACTCTGTTGTGCTCCAATTACGCTCTGCCACAGGACTGGCCTCCAGCAGGCTAACCATGGTGACTAAGGACAGTACAAAGGGTGTCATGGATGAGGAAGGAGAACCGAGCAAAGTCACCTCACACTTAGCAATGCTTAGCAATCTGTGGCTATGAAGGTTTAAAGCCGTTATCCTAAAGACTAAGCCGTTTTAATGAGTCAGGATTGTTACTCGGGTTGCTTGGGACATTCTGCATACGGTAGGCATTGTATCAGGAAAGAAGACAGAAAAGCTACAAAGAAGGACGACTAGTCTAATTATTCAACAAATAGACTAATTAGGCCTTAACATTACCAAGAGGTACAGTATCAATGACAAACTTGGCTAAAGCCTGACAAATTGAATGCTGGGCTTCTGGCTAGTGTTAGTTATTTACATGTTAATGTGAAGTTAATGTTTCCTTTTGCATTGATGTCAATGGATTTTTTTTTTTATTATTAACCATTGTTTTGTGCAAATTGTTATACATTTGCAAATGGTTGTACCCGACATACATTTGCTGTACATGAAGTAGCATTTGTTATCTAAGATGTTAAACATTTTAATTAATTGCTCAGCTTAGTACTGTGATGCAGTGGAGTCATAGTTACTGCCCTAAAGTCATTTATATGCCTTTAACAATATACGCCCCAAAGTGTTGTGTTTCTCTTATACATTACCCCATACAGTACATTTTTATTAAATTACTCTTTTTTAATTTATTTATAGTTTATGGGAATGTTCAAAAGTTACAGTAGTTCCTATTATTGCTCACATTAAAGCATCCACTTGTATACTGCATATACACAATGATCAGCCATAACATTAGAACCAATGACAGCTAAAGTGAATAATAATATCTGTCTTGTATCCTTCAAGGAGCGGGATATATTAGGAAGTAAGTGAACAGTCAAGTTGATGTGCAGGATCTGAGCAAGAAAAATGTGCTCCAAGGAAGGACACCCAGTCAACCAGCGACAGGGTCATGGGCTTCCAAGGCTCATGATTTATATGGAGAGTGAAGGCTAGCTGAAGACCTGTCAGGGTGCCCATGCTGATGAGTGTCCACCACTGAAAGCATCTACAGTTGGCATGCGAGCATCGGAACTGGACCATAGAGCAATGGAAGGGGGTGGCCCGGTCTGATGAATCATCTTTCACATCATGTGGATTGTGAATGGCTGGGTGTGTGGTTCACTTACCATGGGGAAGAGATGGATTGGGATGAACTGTGGGAGAAACGCTGGCAAGCAGAGGCTGCGTGTTGCTCTGGGCAATTTTACCTGGATGCTACCTACCTAAACATTGTTGCTAACATAAGTTACTAATAACAGTGGCCTCTTTCTGCAGGATAATGCATCCCGGCACAGTGCACATATTGTTCAAGAACGGTTTGTGGAACATGACAGAGTTTGAGGTGATCACACGGCCTCCAAATTCTCCAGATCGCAATCAAGTCGAAAAAATTGGAAAAACAAGTCTGATCTATGGAGGTCCCACCTCGCAACTTTAAGGATCTTCTATTGACAGATTGGTGCCAGAAAACACAGCACACCTTCAGAAGTTTAGTGGAGTTCAGGCTTTGATGTTTTAGCTGCACAAGCAGGACTTTCTATTATGGCCGATCAGTGTAGGTAGGTACTGTAGGTAGGTACTGTAGGTAGGTAGGTAGGTAGATACATTTCTGTCACACTGCTGCTACAATTATGTGCATATATACTGGTTATATTTTCTTCTGTCAAGTGAGAACAGATGTTCTGCCATCAGTCTGATGAACTGACTTAGAAACTCTATTTTATGTCCAATTTTTAGACCAAAGTCAATCATTTTTTGTGTGTGTGAACGGTGATTAAAGATGGTGGACACAAAGATGAATTCCAGCACTTAATATTTTGCTGTGTATAACTGTGCTTTTCTCAAACAGAACTAATGTTTAATATGAAGATGTATGGCATTCAATAACCAAGATTTATTATTTTATTGCCTCAAATTAAAAGACTTTTTTCTATTTTAGTTGCATTTTTTGTCTGTCGATGTTTATAAACCTGCCGCAGCATGTCGGCGACTCATAAAGCCGTTCATTTTGTGGGAAACGCTGCATTCCTTGGAAAGACGAAATAAAACTGAAGCCATTGGAAAGAAAGGATAGATAAATTGAAAGGCGGGTGTGACTGCAGGGTTCTAAGCAAAATTACCTTCAACCTGAACTGCGTTTTAAGTCGGTATGAGCTGATTTATTGGAACATGGCGTGGATCAGTAGGATGCGGTTTAGCAAAATGAGATTCTGTTTGTAGAGCTGGAGACATGCTGACTTGAGAAATTGTCTCTGTGTGGATTTTAAAAAGGCTGCATCTTGTTTATCTTGGTAAAAGTGTGCTGCCTTTGAGGGCAGGATGAACTTGCTGTTCATCCTCGGCCTTGCCCCTTGAATATTCTTCTCATTTATATCCGAAGACAAAGTGATGGGTGACCATTCATTATGAACAAGACAAGTAACCAAATAGGAATACATTATTCAGAAGATAAAAATAGAATAGTATTCATTTACAAACAGTATTTGTATTAAAGTCATGCTGGCATGAACATTTCACTTTGTTGGTAAATGAGTTCTTAAGAACAGTTTGCAGAAAGCTGAATTCTATGCAAATTAGTTATAATGCAAACTTTAGCTCCTACATGCAATTACTGACTGTTTGATGTGCAACAATGGACAAAAATCATACAACCATGGTTTCAGTTTATCTTGTCGTACACAACTTAGACTCATTAAATGTCTATAGAGATGTTGGAAAGGAAAATAGACCTCGGCAGGAAGTACAGTAGCAGAGTTGTTGTTTCGGCTGAGTGTGTGTAGCTCGTAGAGTTAGCATTAGTGTAACTTCCATTCCATCCATCCAGTATTCCACTATTTTTTACAACCATGGTAGACCTCCGGTCAACATTCACATGCCCATTCTCACACTACACAACACCAGTTACCCTAATTAGCAAATTTTTGGAAGAAACCAGAGTACCTGGAGAAACCCCGACAAGCATGGAGAGAACATGCACACATACCTAAGGGTGGGATTCAAACCCAGTCCCTGGAGGTGGAAGGAAACTGTGCTAACCACTACACCACCCTCTTAACTACAGTTAATAATAGTATTTTTCCATAATGATGTAATTTGTTTAAAAAATATATATATATATTTATATCCTTGAAGAAAATAAAAAATGTATGGGTTTTTTTCTATGTATTTAAAACATTCATTTCAAAGTTGTCTTTTTGAATGCTAAAATTATTATAGTACTATTTTATACTGTTTTTTAGGGTTTAATTTAGTTTTTTAGTTTTTTTTTTTTAAGAATTGAAATATCACCCTTTGTTTGAGTCTAAAATTAATCAGTGATTTCAGACAGAAATAAATCTGGGCTTCAGTTTACTCGGTCTGAAAAGCTACTATTGATTTTCTTTTTTTGGCCCTCAGGGTTCAGTAGCATTTATAAACAGAAAGCCATGCTTCAACGCTTTCCGCTCTTGACAGACACGGACATGATGCCCGTACGGGTTAGCGCTGCAGCTAAACAGTCTCAGCTTATCTTTCGTTCAAACGTATTATACACGCGAACATCACAAAGTAAAAAAAATAAAATAATTTAAATCAGTTTTCTGTTTCTGTCTTTGAGTTGATGAACATTACTGGAAGTAAAACGCATGATGGCATAATGTCTTAAATTTAAGATAATAAAACAAAGGTACATGATTTGAAATTCACAGTTGGAATGAACCAGGTCTGGTGGAGTTGAAAATCAAATTCCTATGAATGCTGTCAAAAACGCATAAATGTAAGGCTTAGAGGTCAGATGTTAATATTAAACTTTATTTATACTCATGGCACATGACCTAAATCAAAGCATCTATTAATTTCTTACTTCCTAAATGTCATGATGTTACAAGAAAATAAACAACAACAGGGTGGTGTGATGAAGTGAAATGAGTGATGAAGTTACTGTTACACTATACTGAAACTACTGTCTTGTAATAGCACATCACAACAAGTGTTTTATTCTTTTTACACTGCAGGAACGTTCCAGTAGTTCCAACCAGTTTCTTAAACATGATCAAGATGATCTGCTAAAGTTTAAACAGAGCATCAGAATGTAGAAGCAGGGTGGTTTAAATGACTTTGAGCTTGGCCTGCTTGTTAGTGCCAGATGGGCTGGTCTGAGTATTTCCAAAACTTCTGATCTACTGGGATTTTGACACACAATCTACTCCAAGGTTTACAAAGACTGCTTTGATGCCAGAAGTCAGAGGAGAATGGCCAGACTGTTTTATGCTGATAGAAAGGCAACAGTACCTCAAATAAGACCTTGTTACAACAGAGGTATGTTGAAGAGCATTTCTGAATGCACAACATGTTCAACCTTGATGCAGATGGGCTACAGTATCAGAAGACCACTCCAGGTGGTGCTCCTGTCAGCTAAGAACAGGGAACTGAGGCATGGGCTCACCAAAATTGGCCAATAGAAGATTGGAAAAACATTGCCTGATCTGATGAGTCTGGATTATTGCTGTGGATACAGTAGGGTCAGAATTTGTTGCAAACAACATAAATGGATCCATCCTTACTTATATCAATGGTTCAAAGGCTAGTGGTGGTGATTTCAAACCTCCCCTTTATATAAAAAATATTAGAAAAAGTAGTATCAGCTCAAATATGCACATTTTTGCAGGAAAACAACATCCTTGAAGAATTTCAGTCAGGTTTCAGGCCCCATCATAGTACAGAAACTGCACTAGTTAA
>JAOVVB010000031.1:1469455-1483643 GCA_028570985.1 Heterobranchus longifilis | reverse complement strand
ACAAAAACCAAGCAACTATCAAAAGGGGAAAGTCTAAGAATAGTCAGAAACGTAGCAAAGGGGTCATACACAGAATAGCATTCATGGGATAAACAGTAAGCAAAAACACGGTCTGTAGCGCGTTGGTCTGAAGGCCTTAAGTAGGCCTCTGGGTCTGCTGTAAGACCAATCATCTGGGAGGAGGCGGGACCAACAAAGACAGGCAGAGCAGTAACCAACAGATTTCAGGCACTGGCAGACGTGGGCGAAACCTGCAAGAACACGGAAGAGACAACCCCAATCCCACCACCAGCAGAGACAAAGCAAGCATCAGCAGACACACAAAAAACAAATAAATCCAATATCGTAACATCCTGTTTGCTTGATCTCTTTATTCCTTGATCTCTGTTCTCGGTATGTTTTATAATCTAATCTGTGTATTTGTTCTCCAGTCTGTCAAAGCTTAAACATGTACCAGTCTCAGCGAACACACCGAAGAATAAATATAGCCGAGCAACACCTTCCTGACTCACTCTCGACTGAAATACTGTACGAACAGTTAAAAAAAGCTCATGTTAGTCACTAGTTCTGTTTTCAGACTGCAATTCCAACTGAATCAATATCGTACCTGATCTCCATCAGTCGTGACTGAATTTTGCTCACCTTCCTCACCTTAATGATTTGATTGATTTGAGCTCACCACTCAAAATGATTCATCTATCTAAAAAGAATGACTCATTCATCCCAGTTTCAGGAATCGTGAGCTTGGTAAAACCATATGACAAAATCGGATTGGATTTTCCATTTAAAAAAGAAGAATGTCCGGAAACACCATAGGCATAACTAACTAACTGCCCACTTCGTTAGATAAACCTCTACATCAGCCAATCACTTGAGAGCAACTCATTTGCACCGCATTTGGGCATGTAGACATGGTCAAGATGATCTGCTGTTTAAACTGGGCATCAGAATAGGAAAGAAAGGTGACTAAAGTGACTTTGAGCATGACATAGCTTTTCATGCCTAATGTGCTGGTGTGAGTATTTCCCCAAACTGCTGATCTGTGAAAAAGAGAAAATATCCAGTGAGGGCAGTTCTCTGGATGAAAATGGCTTGTTGATGCCACAGGACCATTGAAAATGGCCGGACTGGTTCAAGCAGATAAAAAGGCAACAGTAACTCAAATAACATCTTGTTATAACTGAGGTATGCAGAAGAGTATCTCTGAACACACAACAGTGTGAACCTTGAAGCAGATGGGCTACAGCAGCAGAAGACCACACTGGCTGTCACTTCTGTCAGCTAAGAACTAGTAACTGAGGCTATACAATTTACATGAGCTCACCAAAATTGGACAACAGATGATTGGAAAAATTTCATTTTGTCTGATGAGTCAATTTCTGCTGCAACATTTAGATGGTATGGTCAGAATTTGGTGTAAACAACATGGATCTATTCTGTCTTCTATCAATGGTTCAGAAAGTGGTGTAACAGTGTTGGGGAGATTTCCACACTTTGAGCCCCTTTCTACCAATTGAGCATGGTTTAATTGCCACAGCCTGTCTGAGTATTGTTGCTGACAGTGTTTATCCCTTTATGACTACAGAATAATGCGTCATGTCACAATGTGGTGGAACAAATCTGGAGCAACTACTGTACATGATGCTCTCATGTCAATATAGACCAAAATCTAAGTAATGATTCTAGCAATGTGTTACATTTATTTTATGAAGAATCAGGTGTAAAGTCAACACGGGTACAACCCAATACTAGCAAGGTGTACCTAAAAAAGTAACAACCCATGTACACATAAAAACATTTACACATTACTTGACCACCAGTCAGGTAATGTGTAAGAGTAATGTGTAAACACTTTTTTTGTGTTTGCTGAAGGTAGGTGTGAGTAGATGTACTGTTCTGAAACGATCTTCTATAGAAGCCTATAAGAGAAAGATGAAAAAACATATATAAAGTGCTAAAGACAGCCATGTTGTGTATGAAGTAGATCAGTTAGAAGTACATTGGAGCTGCTTTGGAAGAGTCATTCAAATGGTGCATCTGTGTATTATTAGTTTGCAAAAAAAAGAAAAAAGACATTTTGAAAAAGAATTGCTAGGTTTATGTTGCAGATTTAAATTTTGCCATAGAAGTGTGATGTTTATCTCCAAGTCTTGGGTTTTATTTGGCTTGTGTGTAGAGGATTCGTACAATAAGCCACATTTTTGAACAAGTGTGTTTAAGGAATGGACAAAAACTGTACGTAAATCATGTTTCTCTATGGGGAAAAGGTCAGATATAACATTAACATCAAATAATATTAACAAATTAAGGACATTGCTTGGTGAAAGGATCATGGCACCCAAGGGTCACCTATGCCCTCGGGGACCAAAGGCCAGTTTATCAGGTCTGATCTCATAGAAAACACAATGCAGCACAAATCACTGAAAAAAAAAAATTCTGGCCATGACAGAAAGGCACCAGAACACCCAGTGCCCCACAGCCTACCACACAAAGGGCCCAGCAGGCAAAGAGTCTAAGACCAGCGACCCAGCATACTGTATACTGTAAACTCCCCAGAACCCAATCTGATTTAGGTGTACTTACAAACAATAAATAGTTAAATAGTTTTCATCTTTTGCAGAAAATACAATCCAATAAACTTTTGTGGAAATACTTAAGTTTTGTGAGAGTATTGTTTCTTCTTCTTCTTGAGTTTATGGCGATTGGTATATTATCATCACCTACTGGAATAGTGTGTGGAGCAGAAGACTGGTGGGGAAAAAATGGTGGTCAAAATTATTGCTTTATATAAAAAAATTACATTAAAGCAATAAACAACACAATCAAGTTACACAGCATTTCAATATAAAATACTTTTTTTTTTTTTTTTTAAACCTGTGAAAAATATACAGTATAGTAGCTACTTAAGACCAGTAACGCGTTAGAGTACTTCAATTACTTTTTTGATGTAACAAGTACTTTAACGCGTTAGGTCCGCCATTTAAGTACTCAGTTATTTAGTTTTTTTTTTCAAAAATGTAATCCGTTATTCAGACAATTTATGTATTCAGTGAGCCAGACAGCAGTGATTCCCAATCCGTTAATGTGTGTGTGTGTGTGTGTGTGTGTGTGTGTGAAAGTTATCCTACAAGCCCCATCCCCGATAACCCCCTCCCCTCTCTGTTATTCCTGCTGTTATATACCCCTATCTCACCTATGTGGTTTGACTATGTGACCGACGTGCAGAAAGATGGAAACCTGATCACAGCTCCAAAACTCGCAGTAAATCATGATGAACTGTACAGCCACCACGGGAAACCGCGTAGGTGAGATAGGGGTATTAGTAGTTAACAGATTATGGGCCAAACTACGTTGAGTGCTGATGGTAGAATAATTATAAAGGTCTTGACTAAAACAACAGGCATGAGGAATCACAAAGGAGTTTTTATTTTCTGCAATGGAAAAGTACTCTAACTAGTTACTTTTATCAGAAAGTAACGCTGTAATGTAACTGATTACTTTTAAATGACAGTCATTTTGTAATGTAATTAATTACTTTAAAAAGTAACTTCCCCCAACACTGGCTATGATCATGGTAGGTTTATGCCTAGAAGACAGCATTAAGTTCATATTATGTGCTTTGAGTGCTTACCATGTTAATGCTGCACATAAAGCAGATTATCAGCTGTCTTTGTCACATTCGGAGAATTTTGTATAAATACTGAATCAAATTTCTCACACCATCACTTTTGTGCTAAAAAGTATTAATACCAACCCGTCCATGTATACCAGTGCACACATCCTCAGCTATTGCATTATAGTAGCTTAAATAGAAACTATGCACTAAAATTTTTTAAACTCACAATTATTATAGAAATCATGAACTTTTACAAATGTATATGCATTGATACATGTTTAGTAAATTTTTAATTCATTCAGCCATGTCTCATTGATGCTGATGTGGCTAAATTCTAGCAAAAGCCAGAAAGTATCGAACATCATATTACATAAAGGAGATATCCTCACTCAGTGAATATATCTCACATTTTAATTGTGTTGTTGTATACTTATGTCCTGTAGTGAATCAGAAGCCTAATCATTTCAGTTTGTAATCTGACACAAGCTGCCTAAATGTCATGGATGCACCTGCACCATAGTGGAGTCCCCCTTTTCACTTTTGGGGGTAACCATATGTTAAAAAACAAATTTACTTGTGGTATTTACTTGTGCAGAAAATGTCAAATGTTCAGCTTGTGAAGTGTTTTCCCTGGCCAATACACACATACCCCAATCTTTCCTCTCTGGTTATAAAATTAAATTTGTGGCTATTCCCACAACTGAAATGTCTGATTTTACCCATGTGTCTATGGTCACTTAAATGTTTAGACAAACATTTTTATGTAAGTTCATTAGCTAACTGAAATCTAAATAATTTGAATTGAGAATGTGCTGTGAGGTGTTAAAATGAATACATTTAGGAAATGCACACTAGATCATCATCCCACATGTGAAAAAAAAAGATGTGATACAAGAGTAACTGAGAATACCACTACCACAGTTACCACAGTCAAATACGTATGGAGCTTAGGAAGGGAAAGAACTATCAGCATCAAAGTTCTGATGTCAATTTCCTATAGATTGCTGCTGTAGCAAGTTTGCTTAATTTCTCAAATCTGATTTTATGACCAACCTTTTCACATTATTATTTGAAAATGATCAGAATGGATTTAGCTCATTTTAGACTGGCTCATTTTGTTCCATCGTCTTCCCGCTCGTTTTTCAACCATACATGCATGTCCATATCATGTGACTGTGTGGACCTGAACTTCAACGTCATGTTGTGAGCATGTCAATGGACAGTTTGAAATCCAGCTGGAGCGGGTAGAGCATCCAAACTGAGCTACATTTTTAGGAACCCAATTTGAATCTGATTTCAACCACCTCTGCATGTGGTTCAAATTAGATTAGCAAAAAATCTGATTCAATGTGTTTTTTAACTGCTCAGAATACATGAAAGTATTCTATGGATGGATTCTGGGCCCACTTTACAGCAAATATAAACAGATAAATAAATAAAAAAATCAACAGATAAATAAATGCATATTATATACATACTTGAAAAAAAATAAAAATAAATAGATGAATTAGTTGTTCAATATGTTTCTTATAGTTCTTGTAGTTCTTTTTGAAATTTGTAATTGTAGGTTTATATTAGTTTGGTGACAACAGTAGACAGCCAGTAAATAGTTTTTGTATGAAAATTTTTTTCGATGTTGAAGGAGTTTCCAGTCTCAGTGCTTTAAAGTAACTTTTACAATATCTTCAGGACAGAGGAGTTTACGCTTCTTTGTGGTTTCTCTATAACTTGACATGCTGTGTGTTCTTATTTTCATGTTAACTTTGGCAATAAGGAAAATCAAGAGGCTGGTGAGGGAATGACAGTTTATAGCTGCGCTAACATAAGTGAGAAAAGGAAGTAAAAAGACCTTCCTTAAAATGTGTTATGAGGTTTAATAATGAATAAAACTTTGTAATCATTATCATATTTCTATGGTGCAAATTAAATAGACACAGACTCATGGTGCTATTGAAAATGAATTAGATTTATAAGGTGGTATCAGTAACTGTGGCTTCATCTCAACCCATAAACCACACCCACCACAATCATTTTTTTTCCTTTAACAATATGACCGTTTTAGTCAGCTCTTTTTCCTTTACCAACTTAAACCAAAAGTTCTCCCATGTGAATTACACACAAAAAAAAAACTTTTCCAGTGTTTTCAGCAACTACCTTCACACTTTCTCTCACAATGATGATTATACATGATATATGATTGAATGAGCATCCCAGTCACATCAGTGAGTGCCTGCTCGAGGACATTTGGCACCGCAGGCTAGAAAGGTGCACAGGGAATCAAATGCTTCATAACTTCTGCAAATACTAAACTGAATAACACAATGTTCAGATTTATTTATTTCTTTTATTTTAGGTATTTTTGGAGTAAAATGTTTACCACTCAGTCATGGCATGTGTACTGTGTCGTACATACACCGGATGTGGACGAGTGGATGCAAGAATGAGCTGGATGCAGTGAGAATAAAAAGCAGTAATAAAAATCTCTTGTAAAAACATTCATTCAGATGAATCAGATAAAAAAAAAATTGTTAGCTTATTGTTAGCCTTTTCTGGGAAAATTATTTCATATTTCAGCTAGTACTAGAAAAACAAAAAAAACTAAACGTAAAATCTTTTACATTATTTTCTCATCAAACCTGAAAATAACCTTTCCTCTAACATTCAATATTGTACATTAGATTTGTTTAGAAAATGTTAATTGTAAATTTTGACCCTCCAAGAGAGCATGAAGCATAGCCAAGGGCTTATTTTTTTTACACTTACAGTAATAAAATTCACAATCATTTATTATAAATTTCTTATTTTGTATAGTTTCTCATTAAAGCTCATCATTTAAATGAAATTTGTCCACACTATAAATAATGTTTTTAACTTGTATATAATGTTTTTCACGAAATTTCAGGGAAAAAAACAAACAAAACTAAAGTATGGCTCCGAAAAATATCACTAGCCTCGTTAGAACTGCTCAGTATGCAATAAAAAAGACTGAACCTTGAATCTGACTAGTTTGTAAATTAATGCTAATAATAATAATAATATTGTGAATAATCAAATGCAATAATGACTAAATCAAATCGGACTGAATAGAAACAAATAAAGAAATAAAGGTTTACATTCCCCTGTGATTCAGAGTCGGCTTATGAACTGAAAAACAGGTGTGAAAGCACGCGCGAACACCACTACTGTCCAAACGCAGGAGAGAAAATGAGTGTAGCATTTAGACTCACACTGTAGCATGTGTGTCAACCCTTGTTTTTTGTTGAACAAGGCCTTAGCACCCAAACTACAAACAGAACCAATACTGCATTAAGACACTTTTATGAAATAAAATCAGAGAAGAGCTTGAACAAACATCCGTCCCTCATGCCTCAGTGATGTTTGGTTCCTCATAATGCAAAACCTGCTTTGACGTGGTAGAGACAAGCACGGCTCATCTTATTAAATATAGCATTTTTAATGAGAAATAGATTATTATATGAAACATTCATTTGAAGAAAGCTGATTATAGGTTTTTTTTTTTCTTTTCATTTTTTTCTTGAATGAAACAGCAGAAAGCAGAAATTACATAGACAAGGTAGTGAAAGCTGTTTGCCACTCAGGCCCATGGTGAGGCGTACCGGAAGGCACAGCCCATGTCAGACGGCGTTCTGTAAAAAGGTGTAAGTAAGGATGGTGTATGTGCTTGTATGCATGGGTAAGGGGGAGGTCGTTAGGGTGGCGTTCAGCACCGGCTGGTGATTTTTCTTCATCCTGCGCGAGGAAAAAAAAAAAAAAAAACTTAAATAAATAAATTAACCCAGGGGCTCGCAATCCTTTCGTTATCTTGTGCTCGAGTTGCTGTGGCTGAAAATCTTGCAGTGACCTAAAAAAAGCATTTTGATTTCATGGCTATACCAAGGCAATGTAGCTATTTACAGATATAATATACATCTTAAGTGTTTTCAGCAAAAGGAGGCAACACAAGCCTCCTTTAAATACATGCAGGATACAGCGAAGATGGACAAAACTTCCTGTCTGCCCTTTTCAGTAGTGAAGGATGAAGAAAAATAGGATCCGGGAAAGAAGAGGTTTAGGCAAAATAAATAAATAAATAAATAAAAATAAACATTTTTTTTAAAAATGGTTAAAGGGATAGGTAGCAGGCACTTAAGACTGAATAATAATAATAATAATAATAATAATAATAATAATAATGACATGGTAATCTATTTAACAAAACCCAGACTATGAATGTACAAAAAAGAAACATTTAAAAAGAATTAAAATAAAAAAAATAGAAGAAGAAGTAGAAGAAGGAGAAGAAGAAGAAGCGTACATTATACAGTCGATTACGAGGTTAAACTCAACACGAAGTTTCACATATACTCTACATCTGGCTTCAGGAAAAAATGCAGTAGCAATCCATATTTCGTATTTTGAATGCGGACCACTATGCTTTTTTTTTTTTTTTGCTTTTTTTTTTCATAGGAAACAAAAATACAAACTCATGTACAGGATTCATTCTCAAAATAAATGTGTACAAGCCTATCTTTTATTTTTAATTCCCCTGGGAAATATGGCTTTATGTCATTTCTTGCAAGTGTAACGGACTTAAAATCTTGATCTTGGTGCTTAAAATAATAAGAGTAATATATATTTAAAAAAAAAAAAAAAAAAGTAACTACAAGCAATTACAGGCTGGACCTTTTCTTTTCTTTTTTTTTATGAAGCTTAAATTGATTGTTTACCTTCAGACCACACAGACACTTCGCTCAGGGACCCCGAAAAGAAAAAGAAAGGAATAAAAATAAATAATAATAATAATAATAATAATAATAATAATAACACGGTTCAGGTTCGGCTTTGGTCACTTATTTTTAAATGACACGAGCGACTTAGCAAACAGCAATTAGCGTTAGGCGTCAAAAAAACTGGAGCTATAAACAACTGTTTCAGTGGAGAATGTTTCCTTACTGCCTTGTATCATGCCAAGCACACTCAGAGGGATGATCAAGCCGAGTATGAAGGAAGGCTATACAGGTAACAACTTCCTGTCATCCTTAAACTTTATAGACCTAAGACTAGTGAAACGTTCTGTACGTCACGAGTCATCAAATTAAAAGGAACTCTGGGATGTTTTGCTAATACATTGAAAATGTTACCCAGTAAAGAATGGCAGTTTCAGATGGACCTTTGCTCCCTCTGAGTAATATCAAGGCCTCTTCATCATCATCATCATCGGATGTTGAATTTATTTATTTTTATATATACTGTATATATATACTGTATGTGTACTTTTTTCTTTTAATGCTCCATTTGGAAGTGACAGACATGCTTGGACAAATATGGTACAGTCATATTTTTTCTTTCTTTTGTAGTGAACTAAAAGGCTTAATCTCTGTATTTTTAGTTTCTTATTTAACAATACACTTACAAAGTTGTTAATAGTACATCAAAAAAAAGGAAATGTCCCAAATGAAAGGAAAATAAAAAGAATCCTGTCCTGTCCAAGGTTTGCACTGTAGTAAGTTTGCTCCTTTGTTAGCGCTTAATTTTCAGCAAAGTTTGGTAGTCAGATGGTCCGACTGTTTCAAGATTTCTGTATTGTACATGTCTAATGCATGATTGACGCGGATCATCTCGCTGTTGTTGAGCTTGAGTCGGTGCTTGAGCATACAGGAGAACAGGTCTAGCTGGGGTTTCCCGGGTGCAGCTGGAGGGGCCAGGCGGTTAATCCTGTCCCTGATATCCAGAAGCAGGAGCATGATGGATGAGGACGAGTAAAACTGTGTCCCCTGCGTGTAGGACTGGTTGACCTGCTGGACAGCACTCCGGAGAAGGTCAGAGTTGAAGCGTAGGCTGTAGCCAAACACTTGGATGTCTGAAATCTTGATGTAGATCTGGCGCTTGTTGGGGTCGGAAAGGTCCACCGGACCATGGCCAGTATCGTTGCGCAGGACAGTGGGCACCTTGGCACGACTGCGTAGGTAGATGTGCACGGTCTCAAAGAAGGTCTTCCAGCGGTTGCCCAGCATCAGGGTCCAGTTGAAACATTGTGAGTTCTGGAGCCGTACCTTCTCCCAGCGCGGGTATCCATGTTCACCGAACGGCATGCTCCATCCTTCCGAGTGGCTTCCACTGAATGGGTTGACATAAACAAAGAACATGGGGTCCATGCTGCTGTTACGCATCTGGCAAATCTTCATGGACAACCCCACCATCATGTGCAAGTAGTCCATGCGGTTCTTGTTGCTTTTCAACGTCAGCGACATGCGCTTGCGCCAACGTGGGTCGAAAAAGGTCTCCAGACGCACCTCATTGCTAATAAAGGTGGTGTGGATGTACAAGCGCGAGTCCATCTTCTGCAACAGGTACTTCAGTTCTAGGTCCTGAAAGTCCAGATCGGTCTCAAAACTGATGAACTGCTCGCTGCGCTCCGAGTCGACGTTTTGCGGCTCGCAGCGCCCACGGTACAGCTTGTAGCCCTTGTTGCACGAGCCGCACTGTGATATGTTAGCCAGACTGCACATTGCACAGCTGTTGTTGCCACCGATCACGCACGGGATCGGACGCTGACACAGAGTGATGCCTGTGTGGCACACGCATGTGCGCTGGCTTTCGAGGAAGGTTCCCCAGAAGCCGTTCTCATTGCAGTAGAGGAAGGACTGCACCCGGTTCAGCCACTGCAAAACTGATCTGTAAGCAGAAAAAAGAACAAAAGACAAGTGGATAAAATGGACCATTAACAATGCGCCAAGGCTTGCGGTTGCGGGAGATTAAGTAACCATCACGGGCTGCTACAGTTTGCAACAGTCCAATCTCTTAAATGGATAATATACCCAGCCAAAAAATGAGTCTTCATTTCTCCATGAATATCGCATTCTTTTTTTCCCGTCCTCAAGCATCCTTCCTTGTCATTCAGATGAGGAATGCGAGATTTCACGTCTCTTCGCTTCCCATGGCTGTAGTCTAAAGTGTTGACCTCACTATTCTGAAAATCAGCAAGACCTCCCATCATCTCCAATAAAACGATCACTCGAGGAGATGGCACTGAAGTCATAATGGAGGACGAAATTTTTATTCTGAAATTTTACTTTCCTCTTCAGCTGACTGCAAAATAATTAGATCTGAATGTCATTTGCACTTAAGGGATAATGTACTGCTAATTGGGCTAGGATTTCTCTGACTTCACTCATATCCTCAAGCCTCACAGGACAAAGATCTGAATTCTTCAACCGCTGCATATTTAATACGAGTCTAATGTAATATTAATACCACCGCTTCTATAGGTTAGGGCTTGCAGGCGTCATAAAGAGCTTTGTAGATATGACAAAACTGTGGAATTTATTTCAAAGCTAAGATTTTTAAAGCATTGATTTAGTTCAGGGATTTGTAATGTATAAATTTATATATATATATATATATATATATATATATTTTAGAAACTTGAAAAGTATGAAGTTTCATAGTGTGGGGTTACACACACAGAGTTTCAGTGACCTCATAAAGGCCTGCCAAATGTCCATCTCCATCTGAATGGTGACCATAGACATGACTTTACCAACTTTGCGAAATTTTGGGTGAAGATAAAAAAAAGCTGATATTTCCGAGATGCTTCCGCTCTAGGTCACAGGTCTAGGTGAAATCCTACAAGGAGATAAACAAACAAAACACACAGTGGAGAATTTTGGGAAATAACATACGGTAAGTTCATCGTGCTTCTGACCTTCTGGTTGAGCTTTTGTTTCAGTTTTTTTTCCCCCGCAATATCCGAGCTCACATATTTAACTGAGTGTATTTCTGTCTGTTTTCTACATCCGTGCCGTGTGCATGCTACTACAGAGACTAACCACCTACACAAATAAACACTGTGTATATAAAAGTGCTCGTCAGCCTCATAGTACCTGAATGTTATTGTGCAAATTCACCAGGATAAGCGTCTTACAAATATTAATAACTGTTGCATTCAATCTATATCACTCGCTCTGAAATCTGAGCATTACCGAAATGTAATTTTACTTCCAACAAGTTTTAGATTGTGCCGCTGATTAAATCGCTTAAGCTACCAGATCATTCGAGCGCTCATGCCGTTTAATATCGTCGCTCTATATTTATTTGCAATAAGTCGGATTTATGCGGTTTGAAGCACCAGGCCACAATATGTTGCATCCTGCTTTTTCTGCAATATGTGATTTTGGAGCAGCTTGCCACTTTTATTTCAGCTATTATTATTGTTTTTTTTTATTTATTTCTTTGTTGTTGTTTTTTTTTTTTGCTAGGGGAAGCCACGGGGAATGGAACTGAAATGACTGGAAACGATTGCTGTTTGTTTTCAAGTCACAGTACATTGGAGTAATGGTAAGCAGACAGCTTTTTGGTGTTGACAATGAACACGACAGAGGAAGACAGGGACATGATAATATGTAATAATAATAATAAAATGATAATAATAATAATAATAATACATTATATTATATTATTAAAAAAATCTCGGGTTGTTACAGCTTTTTGGAATTTAAAGATCCTGCTCTGCTTCATTTAAAATCTCTGCTTTTAAATGAAGCAGAGATTTAAAAGAAAGAAAAAAAAAGTGTCCATGAAGTGTTTTATTCCACTTACACAGCAGAAATTTGCCAAAACATGTCTGTACAAGGGGTGTTCAAGTCAAACCAGAATAACAGAACACAATTCTAAGAGTAAAAACTCCCTTTATTATTTTATATCATCCCCTGCTACACTAATGCACTTATCCTAGTGTTTCACTAGTGCTTGGACACCATAGATGTACAGTAGAAGGTTTTCTCAGTATGCCAGAGCCATGCTTCACGTCTGAAACGCCGGCATTCTAGGAACTCCTTGAACTCTCGTATATTGTTTTATACAATTCATAGCAACATTTAAATCAACGAGAAAACCTACGACTGAGAAAATGCTGACACTGGAGACTTCTTCTAATAACACTAAATAAACCCTACACAGAAATCTTCACCCTACTAATGACTAAAGCCTTTTTTTTTGCTATATAACGGCATGTTCACTCTATTAATAAAGGGATTAGGGCATCTTGTGATGAGTCACACCTGACAGTAGCATGAAAATTCAAGATTGTACTTTTCGTACATCATCGAGACGAGCCGTGTGGGTGTAATACACAGCAAGACTGGACAAAAGCTACACTCTTTCCTCTCCATCTGCCCTTTCTCTCTTTGCTCAGTATGGCATTCCACCCACTGTTTATTACATTACACCTAATGACAAATGGCCACAATTCCAGTGAGCCTTCAGCCAGGGCAATAACCGCAGTCTGGACTTCTCATAAGCAGAGATGGGCTCTGCACTTTCCTTCCTCGCTGCCGTTTTGATTAAATTCCAAAATGGCAGCTGCTTTTTTTTTTTTTTTTTTTAAAAAGATTTTATTCCTTTTAAAGTGAGATTACTTGCTTTGCTTTGAGTTTAAAGAGAATTTCCATCTGTCTGTACTCCTGTGTTCATGCAAGCAATAGTGTAGCAATGTCTGCTCTTGGCTCTTGTGGTAGTCCACTGTTCATAACACACACTCTCTCTCTTTTAAATAAATAATTTAAACGTTAATTTAAACCCATGGGAAAATGAGATTGCCGTTTTTGAATGTCTGGTGTTTCAAAACCGGTGTTAATTCAGTATTTCATCAGGAAGATTACCAAATGAAAGTAAGTAAATTTCATCAAACGATGTGATAAAAAGCAAATCTGCACCCAAGAGTTTGTTAATTTCCTCCATTTCCTGATAAAATACCATTGAAATGTGTTACATAATACGGTTTAAGCGGAGAGGGAATGAACTCAAAGCTTTTGTCTTTAGATGGATCTTTTTCAGTACTGAAGATATTCGTATCTGTTTTCACAAAATGTCTGAAAAAGACAGAAACCAAACTGGCTGAGAAACTCTCTCACTTTTTACCCTGTGTACAGGGTCGCGGGGGGCCTGGAGCCTATCCCAGGAGGCTTAGGGCACGAGGTGGGGTACACCATGGATGGTGTGCCAATCCACTATGGGTAATTTGGGAGTGCCAATTAGCATAACCTGCAAACTGGAGGTGGAAACACACTAAGCACCAGGGAGAACATGCAAACTTCACACACACACAGATATAAGGCGGGAATTGAACCCAAACCCTGGAGGTGCAAGTGCTAACAACTAAATGACCATGTTGCCCCGCCTGAGAAACATGTCTCTTCATACAGTATGATGTACATAATAAAGACATAATTATAGTAGTCACTCTCAGTGAATCCTGAACGGGCTTTGTTTCTTTGGTAAACTTTCTAGCAATTTAAGTTGTTTCTGTCTGACAAAATGCAAGCAAACTAGTAGTGTATTTTATTAATAGTAAGTAGGAGTGTGCCATCTACAGTATTTATATCTTTCTTTTATTATTTTAGAACACATTATCTGTTTATTGCAAATGTATTGGTGTTCGGTATTATGCTGAAGAAACACAACCCATATTAATTTTAAATACAAGGATTGTTCAGTTTAAAGCAGGACTTTTGATTGTGCAGAATAACAGAACTCAGTCCTGAGAGTAAAATCTCCCTTTATTTCTCTATATAA
>JAOVVB010000031.1:1459091-1469355 GCA_028570985.1 Heterobranchus longifilis | reverse complement strand
GGAAGCTGAGCTTCCCTTGCAGTCTTAAAGAAATCGCCACTGATATATATATATATATATATATATATATATATATATGCTGAAGTGTGTGTCTGTTTTGGCAGATAGGGAAGACACCGCAGTATAAAGCTGTTCTTTTGCAAGCTAAACATGCTTTGTATATGAAGCCAGGGATGCCGGCTGAAGTTTTTTTTCTCTCTATGACTTCAGTTTGTGTTTGTGGTCATGTGACTACAAGTGGTTACTGTTATTGTGGCAGATTAATCACATGACTCCATTTGACCATTGCTGCTGTGTTTGATTGGTGAAACAGTCAGGTGGTAGATCCACTGGCTGTACATGTAGAATAAATGATTAGAAAAGTAACGAGTCGAGTGTAGCTTAATATAACGAAGTAGGAGTACCGTTTCTTCTTCACAAATCTACTCAAGTACAAGTAAAAAGTATGGTGCAGTCAAACTACTCATAGAAGTAATTTTTTTTTTCAAAAAGTTACTCAAGTAAATGTAACGGAGTAAATGTAACTCACTACTACCCACCTCTGCTTGTAACCCACCTTTTACAAGTCAAACCAGGACTTTTGATTGTTCAGAATAACAGAAAACAAGAACAAGTTATGAGAGTATAAACTTTTTATTTCTCTATATAATCCTCTGCTACACTAATGCATTTATCCCAGTGTTTCACTAGTGCTTGGACACCATCAAGGTGGAAACTTTTCTCAGTACGCCGGAGTCATGATCAGACTGCCTGCTTCATGTCTGAAACGCCGGCCTCCCAGGAACTATTTTAATGCCCAAATACAGTATGTGCTAATGTCTTGGAGCGAGGTCAGGACTATACGGGGGATGCGGAAATAACTCCCAGACGAGTTCATGTAATGTGCAAATGGTGTTTGTGTGTGATTGTGTCTACAGTTCCCAGAGGCAAATGAAACTCTTCTGCAACTTGGCAAGAAGCTACAGTATCTGTCAATTTTTTTTAAGGTTCAGGCGCTTCACTAGCTGAACATTCACGGGAATGACTGCAGTGAGCTCCGAGCCACCTCGACCTTTTTGACCATTTCTTTTAAATGTTTGTTCCGTTCTTTCATCACAAATCCAATACAATATTTCAGGAACGTGCTGATGCACTTGTAACACACAGGATGTATGAGGATATCTATAAACCGTTATACTGAAAGGAAAAAGGCTTTAAAAAGACCTGCTACTTATCTGGAGTAAAACTAGAGAAGAAGCTCAGCTTCTTTCCTGCATGAATACAGAAAAAAAAAAAAAAGTGCTGAAAGGGTAAACTTTATGCATCAGCTGTTTGACTCCAGCAGGGCAGGACTGCTCGCACTCGCTTTTCCTGACAACAGGAAATTGCACGGCTCGCAAGAAAAGCGGACTGATCGAATAAAAGCGGGTTTATTGCTGAGCTGGATTTCCTTCTTAAACTTTGCACGTCATTCCAGCACGTCTGTGCACACTCAGGACCTGGCTCACATAAACAGACAAGAGCAAAAGCACAAGATAAGGAAATGTCGGGGCACTGAAAAAAAAAAAAAAAATGCAGCCTATATAAATATATATTCATAAGATGACGTAAAAATGTATCCTTCAGCACTTCGACATGACTATAAATAGTTTTCGCATCCTCAGTCTTGTTACAGCGCATCATCAGAATAGTTGTGTGGCTTTCTTTTATAACACTGTTTAGTTTTTTAGGCTTCTACCATGATGTACGTCTCAGGGTCCGATGGGATTGTAGATGCTGTTTGCTTCCAATAATGAGCCACTTGTTTCTGTTCAGTGTCAGCAAGAAACTCTTTCTTTAACAGGAAGCCAAAGAGCATGATGAGCGAGACGCCCGGGACTGTCTGAGTGACAGATAAACGAGACCAACTTCAGCTCTGAGCAATGGCAGCGCAGCACATACACAGAACACTCCAAGGCCACAACCAGTAAACTCTGGAATGTGTCCAATATGTGAGGATCTTATTGCCATAAAAGTCTGTTTTTGTTTGTTTTGTACATATTTTTTTCTGTTAATTGAATACTTAACAAAGTCAACTTAACAAAGTTCTTAACGAAGTTTCTTAACAACTTAAAGTTCAGCTAGAGCTTGACACCTCAAAAAATGATGTCTATTAAAGTTCGCATTCGGCATCTTACACTTAAATCCGCTAAACGAGGGCATTGGTGGCTCAGTGGGTGGTTTGTCGCCTGCCATGCAAAAGGCCCGGGTTCGTTTCCCAGCCAGTAGATGCAGTGCTGGTCTCAAGCCCGGGTAAAATGGGAGTAAAGGGCATCCGCTGTAAACCCGCGTCAAGTTGTTGTGCAGATCAAACGCCGTGGCGACCCGTCGACGGGAGCAGCCGAAAGAGCTAACGTCATACTTAAATTCACTAAACATAAGGATATGAGAAACATGTTGAACTATAAGAGCACCACATTTGTGGAAATGCTCTTATGAACAAATTGAGACCCACTCTGTCTTGGAACTAATTATTTAAGCAAATTATTCTCATGGATTGCAACACAAGTATTAAATATCAACATCAACCTGAGCATGAACTTAAACTCAAATCTCAAAACATAAACGTAAAACTTGGGCATAAAAATGATACTAGAAAGCTTGTTCCATTGTAATGGCTTAAAAAAAGTTACTTGCATCAGGATTAGAAAATATATAATTTTTGCATACAGAGGAGCTCTTGAGCAGAAAGACACCTTGAAATTCAACCATCAAGGGACTATTGTACAACCCCATTCAATTAAATGTATGACTGCAATTTGGTTAAACCCTAAAAGCTTGCAATTATACAACATTTTTTAAACAAACTAATACAACAGCAACAACTGCTGCTACTCCTAGACTACCTATAAAAAAATACTGCAGGATGAGCTCAGAAACAACCAAACTATAATAGAGTAACCATTAAACGCGCACACATACAGTATATATGGACAACGAGGCTGAATGAACAACAGGTGAGCTCTAATCAGTAGGTCAAGAAGGTTAATGATGGTACTCGTGAGCAGGAGTGGCTTCTGGCTGAGGATTCTGGGAGGTGGAGTCCATGAAAGAAGTGTCTTTTGATTGTGCAGAATAAGAGAGTTCCTGTAATGTGAAAACGGTGCAGTGGGCAGTATGAGGTTGTGCATTGTCCTGGAAAAAAAACTTTGGAATGCCCTGCTGATCAAACCAGGCTGTTTTTGTTTGTTTGTTTGTTTTTGTTTTTGTTTTTTTCATTCCGTTCCTGGGAGCCCAGCGCTTCAAACAGTTACGGTGTCAGTGACAATGTAAACGCTTATGTTTTGATTAGAAAATCGATGCACTTTTTGTGATGGTCCTCTGAACAGTACAGAGATTTTTATTTAAAATGTAATAGGTAAAAGAACAGGTTTTTCATGTTAGTAGAAGTAAAAAGTTGTACATATAAAAAAGTACAGATACTGTACACTCACACACAAAGTACATAAGTACAATAACAAGAAGGATTTGTATATTCATTACTTGCCACCTCTCCTAAGAACTAATGAAACACTAAGTGCATTAGTGTGGCAGAGAATTATATAGAGAAATAACGGGCTTTTTTTTTTCCAGTCCCACTTTGTCTTGAACGCTGCTTGTAGAATTACAGTACATGACACTGCTCCGTCAAAAGCTGATTGATGAAATAAAGAAGTTAAATTTAGCCTTCATGGAAGGAGTCTCCAATGTACTAGTGAAAAGCCAAGCCTTTAAAAACTTGACTGTAAATTTCCGGATGTATTTTGGGCTTTGCAGTTTCTCAGGAGCATGACAAGCTGTTTTATTCTGTTTTCTTTTGTCACGATAACTTCAACATAAAAAACAAAGGAGAAGCTTGTGAACATCGAGCTGTTCATCGCTGCTCTAATGTAAGTCAGAACAGACGCTGACTTGTTTTAAATCATTCATTCAACAATAAACAGATTAAAGTGACAAAGAACGAGAACAGTAATTAAATCAATTTTTCATGTCTAAGGCTTTAGAAAGTGGAATATTCCAGTAGGAACAGCCAATGGTGGTGATCCAAAGCAACTTCCCAATTAGCAAGCAACCTGCCTGTGATATTGTTGAGCTGTAAGTTGTACTACCTGGGTGTGCAAACGAAATGTGCTTGCTAAATCCTGACCCCTGCTATAGATTTGTGAAGCAGCACGAAAAACAGACTTCCATTCAAATGTTTTTGTTTGTTATTAAAATCAAATGCTAATGCAACGCTCTAGTTCGGCAGTAAATTAGCTTCCCACTTTGAACTGCAATAATTGGTCTTGCTCATACATAGCAATGCAGCGGACAAACCTCATTCCACTTGGAATAAACAATTAGGGCAGGAATGCAAAGTGACCATTTGATTTTCTTGCTATACAGAACTGGTAAGAGTGAAGGTCTTAGTTTAGCTTGCAATGCAGCAACACATTCCACCATCCCTAAATCATCTCTCTCTCATTCTCTCTGTCTGTCCTTCCCCTCTGTGCTGTCAAACGTCCTTGATGTTCACCCTGCAGAGTCCTGACTACACTCTGTTCGCCTTTGATAACGCTACAGCACAAAACCTTGTCAAAACCACCATTGAAGCGTGGACCTGCTACCTCCACATTAGTGACAACTGACGTCCTTGCCGTCCACAACAAACACCCGCGCACTTCACTACCACCACCACCACCGTACACTCATGGGAGGTCAGTATACTTTTTTGTCCCCCCCACAATGAATTTCAAACCATTTATGTGTCTATCAGTTGTGCATTTGATTTTCTTCAAGTTTGTCTTTTCTTCTTCCTGAGCATACAGTACATGCTCAGATCTAATCTGCTTGTCAAGTCTGCCAGCATGTTACGAAAAAGTCTGCTGTGTCTTAGATCAGATTTCACAAGTTCTATCTTCAAGAGGACAGTTGTTTCTCCAGCTGTGTTCACAATTACCTTTTAAGGGTTAAGGATTGATATGCAAATTCGCGTACTGTAGTTCCAAAGAGACTTCCAGGCTTCTCTGGACCATTGTTGGTGGTGTGAAAGGTAAAGGAGCGCACAATTTCAAGCTTCTATCTACTTAAACATTGTTGACCAAGATATACAGTACTCCTTCATGGCAACAATGTTCCCTGATGGCAGTGGCCTCCTTTCGCAGGATAATGTGCACTGAGACTCTGCAAACATTGTTCAGGAACGTGTTTGAGGAACATGACAAAGAGTTCAAGGTGTTGACTCTGGCTCCAAATTTCCCAGATCTAAAATGGTCTGCGTGTCTTTAGAATGTGCTGGAAATGCAATCCTGATCTGTGGGGGTGCTACCTCGCAACTTACAGGACTTTGTAAGCTAATTTGTTGCTAATATTTAGTGCCAGACACCTTCAGAGGTCTAGTGAAGTCCAGGCCTCAACGGCTCAGAAATAATGGTATTTTCCCATTATTGCCTTTAACCTTCTTTATCAGGTTCAGTGTACTCTTATTTCTGATCACTTTTCTACCAAAAAGCTCCAGAATCTTCAAATTAAAGCTTTACCCCTGCCCCCCAAATATTAGCCTGTGAACCAACCAAGAGAAATGGGTACAAATTCAGCAAAACAAGGCCAATGAATTTGGAATTTATTTGATTATATAAACGGTTATAAATGCTAACCCTGTTCCTGACACCAGCTTTAAACCTTCTACCTTTTTTGTGGATTGTAGCAAGATAAAGCTACTGACTTGAATTCCGTGTATCTTTTTGACTATAGCCTCAAGTCTCTGACGCAAGATTTGAGTTTTTGTGCACTTTTCTACCTACAGGCTTCAGAATCTTTGCAAAGTAAACCTTGTTTTTTTTTTTTTTTTTTTGGAGAAAATCAATATCACTTCAAGGAGCTCAGAATTCCTCACTGGAGTGTTAAAGCAACCAAATAAAACGTTTACAAACTTTAAGCGAGGTACAGTAGATGTGCTTGCATTTTATACATACTGTAGCTTGTAGCATTTTAAACATACATAACTTGTTCCTAACTTTAAACCTTTCATGTCATGTTTTATGCAACTTTGTTGTGCAAATATTTACAGATACAGTATGCAAGTAAGAGGGTTTTAAGAGAGTTTGTGCCTTCTTGAGATTGTAGAAAATCATTAGGAGATCATCAGGAAGTCGCAATTGTTGAACAGTCCTATTCAGCTAAAAAAAATTGTCCATGGTTTAAGTTTAAAAAACGTAATCATTGAATAAAGAGCATTGTGGCTTTTCTTCGGGTATTTGAAGATGGATGGGAGTGTTTTCTATGTGATTTGTGCCTCTTTGTAATAAATCATGGAGTCAAACAGATGTAGAATTCCTTATTTATTGTTGATATTGAGAGTGGGTGGAATGACTGCTAAAATGACTAAATCTAACTAAACCCCTAAATAGTATGCTTTACTAGATACTAAACCAATGTATAAATGTATGGATAAAATATCAAAATTCAAACTACTAATAGAATGTGCTACTAGACATAAAATCCAAAGGTAAATCCAAACATGTGGACTGAACTACTAAACAGGGGGTTGAAATGGTTAAGGCTTTGGGTTACCGGAAGGTCAGGGGTTTAAAGCCTATCACCCACAAAGCTGTCCCTGTTGAGCCCTCGAACAAGGCCTCTAACCCTCTCTGCTCCAGGGGGCGCTGTATCCTGGCTGATCCAGCGATCTGACTCCACCTTCCTAACTGTGATATAGTGTATGAACAAATCTTTTCATGGTGCTATAGGGTACATGTGACAAACAATTGAATATTAATATTAAATAAACTGCCTGGTCTAAAAGTCTTATGCAATATCACAACATTTATTTCTGTCCAGAATTGCATTAATTTCTCTCTAAGATCTTTTATTGATAATGTGAGAGTCACTGTGTAAAATCTTCTCCAGCACATCCCAAAGATTCTCAATGAAGTTAAAGTCTGGACTATGTGGCAGCCAATCCATGTGTGGAATCTCATGCTCCCTGAACAACTCTCCCACAATTTGATCTTGGTGAATTCTAGCATTGTCATCTTGGAATTTGCCCATGCCACCAGGCGAGGATAAATCCATTGATGGAAAAAAATGGTCATTCAGTACATTCAGGTCATCGGCTGACCTCATGTATTTGGTCAGATAACATTGCTGAGCCTAGACTTGACCAACAGAAGCAACCACTCTCTAACAGGGTAAATCTGGGCACATCAGACCACATAACCTTTTTCCAATGCTCCACAGTCTACAGTATGCTCCCTAGCAAACTGATGCTTTTTTTCTGTTTAGCCTTACTGATACAGTACGTGGTTTTCTTAAGGCTGCACAGCTGTTTAGTCCCGATCCCTTGAGGTGTCTTTGCAGCGTGCACATGTGGAAATGATTTTACTTTCACTATTAAACATAGATGTGAGTTCTACTGATGTTTTTTTAACTATTTAAGTGATCTCAGTTAACAATCATCCATTTTTTTTCTGCCGATCACATTTCTTCCTTGCTGATGATGAGTCACCATTATTCTTTCTTTTTTTTATACTTTTAATAATGTGTTTTTCAGTTCTTTTTTTTTCACCAACACAGGATACAGGGTGTCTTCACTGTATCAGTTAGGGTTTAATAACTTGTTGCAGCAGAAACAAATTAATCACTGCAGTTAATATCCAATAAGGGGATTTTAACTATTTGCTTAGTTGAATCCAGTTGATTTTTTTTCCATTTGTTTGTTTTTTGTCTGGACAGTGTAGTAACATTGGGTTTGAGCTAAATGTTCTTAGCTTTACCCTACTGTATGTGAGAGTGTTAGATATCATGTTAGATTTTATATTGTTTTTCAAATATCAGCTAAATAACTATAACTATAGATGTAAGTTTAATGTGTGTGTGTGTGTGTGTGTGTGTGTGTGTGTGTGTGTGTGTGTGTGTGTGTGCTCAGAGTCCATGCTGTTTTGCTGAGATAGGATTTGCTAATGACCAACGAGAACAAGAACATTTTATGATATTAAGGTGAAAATGTCCCTCGGTGTACTTGTCTGATCACAATGACCCATTTGCACCATTAAATCTGATATTGCACATTCAGTTATCATTTACTATGGTCTATGGTTTTATTACACACACACACACACACACACACACACACACACACAGAGTACTAAACTACCTTTTCTTTTTAACTTGGCCATCAGCAGTTTGTACAACTCCTATTATCTGTATATTTTATATTGCTATACAGAGGTTTTATTAGATGTTACGGGTGACAGGGTATAACGCCGAGTGCACGTTGTGGATTGAATTGCCAAAAACTGTCCAAATTGGTTGTGCTAAATATTACTAAAATGGTAGTTTTTCTTCTTAGAAAACGGACGGGATACGTTTAATAACGTCTGTAGTAACAATGTTTAATTTATATCTGATTCATACTGTGGATAAATCTCATGTAACATCTACAGTCGTATACAATTTGTTCTGTCATGGTGTTACATAATTGTACACTAAAGACAGAAATGGTCAAATTCATGGCTTCATTCTTGGGCATCATAAATCACGGAGGCTGACTGCTGTAGTTTTAAAGCTCCTGAAAAGCTCTTTTTAATGTTTATAACGTGGCTCATCCCTGGCATTGTAATCCTGAACTATCTGGCTTTGGGTCACTTCAATTCCCATTTTGTTAATGATGTAATGATGCAGACTGTCTGCAAAAGGTTGCAGTTTCACCATGATTTATTTATGTACCCATGATCCCCAAAACCAAGGTAATACAAAACACTTCAAGAGTAATGTGCATGTATTATATCTTTAATGCAATAAATTGCATTGAGAAACTGTAGGAATGTAACCAAAAACACATCATTCCTATTTAGAATAGAATATTCCTATTTAATAAATTCATATTTAGAATGAACCTTCTGTACAATAAATCCTGTACAAATTTGTATTTGTCCAAATCATTTGTTAGATATTTACTTTCATTCAGGTGTGAGCTGGTGATCAGGTATTTACAGCAACCTTAGTAACTGCCTGGTCAAAATCAACACGATATAGTTGATAAAGAACAGTGTTCAGTTCACCGGGTGTGATGATGTTATGGCTGATTGGTGTTAAATTATCATTTTTGCTTGTTTTTACTTATCTCAAGCTTTAGATTTTCTTTCAGCATGCCAAGTTGCTTCTTTTGAGAAGCAACAGACTTTAAAAATATTATCTGCCAAATAAAGAAGCCAATTAATAACTTGGAATTAGTAAATAGTACAAAACAATGGTTAAGTGTAACTAAAATACTACATAAATTGGAGTGCATTTTCACTTGCTATTTTTTTTCTTGCACTGTAGGTTGAGTCTGTGTTTTAAAGATCAACTTATTATTCTACAAGTTATAATTCCAGTTCTTTGTAAGGTTTAGTTTGCATTGTGTGTTTAGTATGTACACGTGTGTGTGTGTGTGTGTGTGTGTGTGTGTGTGTGTGTGTGCTCACCTCTCTCTAGGCATCTGATGGTTGGGGTTGTGGTGACAGCGGATGCTGAGGTTGAACAGTTTACGCGCCGTGCGCTGAATCTTCAGCCTAAGGACCTCAAGGGAGCTCTGGAGCAGCCGGTAACGAGCCTGCAGGTCCCAGTCACTCCCCCAAAGCAAGTGCACACTGCTCACTGGCAGGAAGTGTGTGGAGGGCAGACGCTTCAGGAATGACTTGAACTCATCTGAGAGAGAGAGAGAGAGAGAGAGAGAGAAAGTGTGTGTGTGTTTATTAAAGCTATTACACCTACATTAGTTTAACACTGAATAATGAGATTTAGCACTTGTAGTTCCAAATGCTACATGAGGTGCAATTCTTTGATACTACAAACACCATACGAAACTGGCAGGTTTCATACACACACACAGATAAAAAATAAAATAATGTAAAAAAAAAAATTCCCATTAATGCAACACAGCAAATCATTGCCTAAGAGCCAAATATAAACATTTATAAACACAGAAGCAGAAACCTTGTATAAAAACATTATAAAGGAAAAGGTTTGGTGCAGGAGGTCTGTGAAGATTCTCAGCCATCCAGGGGAGGTTATCTAAAAGGTGAGTCATGCCAACTGGTCTTGTTCTTCAAAGAGCTGTTCTTCAGGGGAGGATCCTTTGACCTTGGAGGACTCAAATATGAGGAACTTACCAACTTCCCTGTTGCTACTTGAATGAGTAGTGATACATTTCTACCTAACAAGAAAGAAGTCCGGATGATATGGCTTGACCTCCAGATGTTAGTGCAGGAATTTATTCCAAAATCAGGAAAATCAATGGAAAATC
>JAOVVB010000031.1:1437692-1449926 GCA_028570985.1 Heterobranchus longifilis | reverse complement strand
TAATAATAATAATAATAATAATAATAATAATAATAATAATAATAATAATAATAATAATAATAATAATAATAATAAATAGATTGGTGAAATAAATAAATGCACATTTTATTTTAAAATCTAATGCTCAAACCCTTCCTGAAAGATATATGGTAACAAATGTTTTGGCGTATACCTGTACGTAAATAAAATAAATACATAAGAAGAATAAGAAAAAAAAGAGGGAGAATTCAAACCTACCATGCATGCTTAGAATTTATATATGATACTTAAAAATGTATAATGTTAATTATTAGTCATGTATTAATAATTGCTATACCTTAAAGTGCTCTGTATAACAAACTCTTTGGATGAAATGAAAAAAAAAATGTGTAAAACCCTACAGCTGAGATTACCTTTTGTGTTTTGTTGTGTTCCTTTCTCTTTAGACGTTTATACATTAAACATTCTATGTTAGAAATGAAAGTTTTATGAACAGCAGAATCTAGAAGCATGAACTCTTCAGGCACCCTTGGAGGATTCTTGAATTTCTTCAATTATTCATTTATTATCTAGTTTTTAGCCTTTTGGACCTACTACATACAGCGTACATTGCATTTAATATAAAAATGTATAAGCGCCATAAACAATCTAAAGAACACTTAAAGAAGTCTTGAACTCTTTTTTTTCTCAAATCCGAGAGAAAGAAAAGAAAAAACAGCCGATGGTGCTTCTGATTTAATTTCTGTCTTATTTTCTCCTTGTCTTGCTATCTTTCACACTATTTTCACCCTTTCATTGTTAACTTCACTTTTCATCTCTCACCTTTTCTCCTTCTCCTCTAGTCTTTAACCTTTATTATCTATTTTTCGCCTTCCTTCAGTTTCTCTCTCTCTCTGTCTCTCTCTCCCTGTCTCTCGCTGGCCATCACCCAGATTACATGTGACATTATCTCACACTCTGTTACTGCCTTCAAGTACAGAAAGCTAAACAGCTGCCAGGATCTCATAAACACAACATACTTCACTCTCCTCGCGTAATGGCTCGTTTTCCAGTGAGGGAGAACGTGAACGAGTGACGAGAAGCGAAAAGTCGGAGGCATCTACATGAGTGATACAACTCTTTGTTCGGCATGAGTTTTGCAATAACCGCAAGACGGATCACACTCTCAGACATCCACACCGAGGGATTTCTTCAGACGTGAGGCATAATGGAGCTCCTGCACGGTTCCTCGGAGAACAAATGCCGACAAATCTGCAAACAACTGCAGAACCTCAAAGCATGGAGAGTGTACCTTCTGCTGCTCAGAAGTTTTAGACACTCTGTCCTGTGCCAGTGAAACCAGTTCAGTGTGCTGCCCCCGGTGGTCTGGTCTATAAAGTACAGACCCTGTTCATCTAATTGCACATCATACATCATTCAATGGCAGTGAGGTTCGGTTGCTGTTGGCGTTTGAGCTATCAGAGCACACACTTCAGCTTTTACATCAGCCTTATATCACTTTTTTAGTGCTGTACAGCATGAAGGTACTATTTTACTGAAATACAGGGTGGCACAAATGTCACAGTGATTCTCTATCTAGACCTCTCTTTATCTATTTATGTCCCTTTCTTATCTATCTATCTATCTATCTATCTATCTATCCATCTATCGTTTGCAATCTAGGTAATGTTGCGAACCGTAGACGCAGCAGTCGGCCAAGGAACTTCAATGCAGCAGAAGAAAGGCATCATGCTTACTACCCTTTGACATCGGGAACTGTCCAGCAGTACCATCAGCAAAGAACTGGCAGCAAAGAACCAGTGAGACCCAGGTACACCCATCTACTGTCTGAAGATGTCTGCTCAGAAGTTGTCTTCACCGAAGAATTTTGCCCAAAAGACATACCTCCGACGTGGAAACAAGGCTAAGCAACTCAACTCCAGTGGTACCAGGTGCTCTGGAATAGTTCAATATTTCAAAATGTGAAATATTTGGTTGTAGCAGAAGGCAGGTTGTTTGCTGAAGAGCTGGAGAGCAATACAATAACAATTGTCTACAGGCAACTGTGAAGCATGGTTAGGGTTAGGGCAAGTCTGGGTCTGTATTATTGTAAATGGAGTCAGAGATTTGGTCAGGATTAATGGTGTCCTCAATGCTGAGGAATACAGGCAGATACTTATCTGTTAAGCAACACCATCGGGGAGGTGTCTGATTGACCTTAAATTTATTCTGCAGCAGGACAACAAACGCAAAACATACAGTCAAGATCACTAAGAACTATCTGTAGAGTACAGAAGAACAAGGAGTTCTGGAAGTGATGGTTTTAGCCCTGATCTTAAAATCATCGGGTCTGTCTGGGATTACATCAAGAGACAGAAGGATTTGAGGCAGCGTACATCTACAGAAAATCTGTGTTTAGCTCTACATGATGTTTGGCACAATTTCAAATTCAAATTTTATTTGTCACATACACAGTCATACACAGTACCTACTGAGTTCCTTTAAAAACGGTGTGCAAGTGTACCTAGAAGAACTGATGTCGATTCTGGTTTTACCAGACGGGTGGTCACATCAAATACTTAATTGATTTGGATTTCTCGTCTGTTCATTTACTTTCCATGTTGTTAATTGACAGTAATAAAATGAAATATTAACACTTTTTTTGAAAGCGTTCTTACGTTACAGTATTTATAAAAAATACTTTTTTAAAGTGTCAGCCAAGTTCCACGGCACGACAGCGATAAGTGAAGCAATTAAACAACCTCCGAACAGGGTGCTGTTATTAGAGCTCTGTAATATGCACTCAGCTTGACGTTTTTAACAGTGGTGGTCTCTTCAGCGTCGTAAAAAAGGACATATATTGAAAAATATCGATCAATTCATAAAATAATTTACAGGGTAATTTTATTGCCGTATTGCTGTATTATACCATCAATCATAATAAAGCAAGTGTATTCCACTTCACACACACCAAAAGGGGGCAAAATGATACAGTCCGGGGGAAATTTGTATATTACCCTCATCAATCATACAGTCACAGTCGTACCATCTAGCAGTTCGCAGGTAAACATCTTACATCTCATTGACAACGTCTTGCACATAAGGCAAGCATGATGTCGAGAGTTCATTCCTGTCAAATGAAAGCAGGAGAAGCACAAAAACAGGCTTAGAGATCACATGACCAAGGTCCAGCGTTCAGCCTCTCTGATGATGTTTCAGCACTGTGGACAGCAGCGACACCGCAGACAGCTCATCAGAGCCTCAACCTGTAATTTGGTGCACCATGTAATTTCTTCCCTACCATTTTTAGACAGCGGACTCATGATTACCGGAACTGTCAACGTGTCCCATGTGTGGTCTTCGTCTTCTCGCCAACTAATTGTCCTTGCTATTGACTGTTGAATAATTTACTTCTGCTCATGCACTGTATGCAAGTATACAATGACATGTTATAGACTGTCGGTAATATGCAATGGGGTGGGTAGTGTTAAGGCTCTGAGTTGCTGATCAGAAGGTTGATGGTTTAAGCCCAGGCTCCACCAGGTTGCTGTTTTTGAGCCCTTCAGCAAGGCCCTTAAATCTGTCTGCTCCAGTGGCACCGTATAATGGCTGACCCTGCACTCTGACCCCAGCCTAATAACAAAGCTGGGATATGTATATATAAATTATATGTATAGGTGTAATGTATAGGTGCTGAATAAAGGCTGAACTTTTATTACATTTTTACTGCATATTTTAATAGATCTAGTACTTATCGAGAGATTTGTTGTGTTTAAAAAGCACACACATCCAACAATCAAAAATTCCTCCTTTTAAAGAGGACCTATTGTACAAAACTGACTTTTTGTTCATTAGAAGGGTTTATATTTATATGATATAGACAAAAAACACAAAAAAACTTTTTTTTTTTTTTTGTTCTTGCCGGAGTTTAAAAAAGTTAATTATATTTCCTTCCTAGTGTGACCTCAGTTCTGCTGTTCTGTTGGGGGGCGTGGCTCAGAAGTAGCTCATTTACATAGACACAGCATGTTTGGAGGAGGAGGAGTGAAGTAAATTAAAAACATGTTATCTCCGGAGTATTATATGCATGAAAGTTCTGACCATTAAAGCATGCTTAATGGCTGGTCCTCAAACACTGATACTGCAGTTTAATGAAGGTGGGGCTGGTGCGGCTAAATTCATGTGAGGCATCACATTCCAAGCATGGGTCGGCCTGGGTCCTGTCACTGATTGGCCAGCCATTTGAAAGTGTTACATCTACATGTACGTATGTGAATGTACGTGTATGTATGTATACCCTTCCGACCGATAAGATCCAGATTTCAGAATCCAGAATTCTACACTGGGGCACATACCAACACTACGTATGACCCGGCTTTATGGTAGCATTGATTTATCAAGGAGTTTCACCTTTAAACCTAGTGGAAAGTTCTATCATAAATAAATGTGTTCAAGCAGAAATGTCGAGCTGTCACAAACAGCGTCTGAAAGCGAACACCAACACCCCCTCCCCATAAAAAAATCGATAGGATAGGAAAAAAAAAAAAAAGGAGCAGAGTCCGAGCTCATGGGAAAAGAGGGTCGGCAATCTGCGCTTGCAGCTGATTTATCGGCCCGCTGGTCCAAGCAGAAACACACTCCAGATTGACCAACTCCAATTGAGAGCTGACCCCCGGGTCACGCAGGAGAGATTTCATCAGCTAGCGGGGCGCCTGGCATCCCAGAGAATTGAACTGAATCACGCTGGCATCAATCTTCTAAATGATACGGCATTATGGAGACGGCTGTGCCCAGTCGCCGGGCTTTCTCAAACAGAGCGATTCCTCACCGCGCCACCGTCTGATCTCAGGCTCAGCTTTGACATCGCGTGACATTAAACAGAGCCAGATTAAGCTGTAGACATTTCTGATTTTTGATTACAGTCATTTTGTCTGCTCCAAAAAAAAGAGCCATTTTCATCTTTGGGGCTTTGCCCATGTGATGAGAAGGTTTAAGGTTTAAGCTTTCAGGATAAATGCAGAATGTAGTCTGTTTGAACAGAACCCTGGTGACTTCTTTGTCTCTAAAGGTGCGGTTCTTTAGCCAGGTTAGAAGAGAGAGAGAGAGAGAGAGAGAGAGAGAGAGAGAGAGAAAATCACACCCAGGTGTATGAGAGAGCGCCTGAGCGAGGTGGTTTTGGTCCGCACCCAAGTGAACTTTAGGGAGAAAACTGTTAGAGTCTAAACCAGGAAGTGAATAAATCATGGCACGTGTTCGGGTTTAGAGTTTCAGAGTTTCAGAGCCGCAGCACCAACGGAATTCAATATGTTCTGAAGCGAAGAACAAAACAAAGGAGTGAAATCAAATAAATGCCAGGCGCGACACAGAAAACATTTCAGATGAGATATTTATAAAAGTATTGAATCAGTCATTTCAAAATAACCTTGTGTTTTCTGTGCTCGGGTGATTTTTAGGATCTCTGCTGTACTGTATGTGCTGAACAAAAGAGTTTTTAGCCACACACACACACACACACACACACACACACGCACCATCTATGCAATGTGAAAATTAATCAAACCAAACAGGAATTGATTTAAAAATCTCAAATTATTTATTTTTTTATTGTCTAATTATTTAAAGGAGGTCTGAGTGTAACAGTCACTGCCTGACTAAGGCTACTGTCTCATTACACTCCACATCACTCAATTCCGAATTCTTTTTGTTAGATCAGATTTGAATGTCATGACGTTCATAATTACTTTTTTCAGACTTTTATCTGACTATAATGTGGACGCGACTGTCTCCAATCGCACATCGATACATCTTTGCTCGCGCCATCTGGATTGAAACATGTCATATCCGTGCAGGAACTCATTCGTTTCAAACTATTTTAGCATAAATAAATAAATAAATAAATAAATAAATATGCCTGGGGGTTATTGATGTTAAAATATCTGTTACATTCGGGTAAAAAAAAAAAAAAGAAATCAGATTTAAGTCACTTCAGGCTGCTAATGTGAACAGAACAGTCTTAGAACCCAAAACCAGATCTAATCAGTTCCATGAGGTAAGCTGTTCCTGGCTATAACCGGATAAAGTCAATAAAAAATGCAATCTATGATTGCATCATCTGGCCAAGATTTGATTATAAGTTTCATTACACTTTTTTTTTTTTCCACTTTTAATATTTCACGAAATAAATTCAAAGCAGCGTCGGCTCAAAACGATTGTTTTCCCTAACTTCATTTCCAGCCCTGAATTTATCGCTGACAGCCCCCGATGCACACACGTCTTAATTGATTTGTTTTGTTCCTGTTTGTTTACTATGTTTTTTTCGTGTGTGTATGTGTGTTGTTGTTTTTTTTTCGCCTGTTATTTGAAGGCGACAGAGAGGGAAAGAGGGAGAGTGCGATGATGGGTGTGTAATCCATCAAACTGCAGATGAATTGCCTGTGGGGCTGTTTAATTTATTTTCTCTCTACCACTTTGAAAACTGTTGGCTCAGGCTATTCGAACATATTCATAAATCTTAGCAGATAGGCCCATGACTCATGGAGGAAGAAGAGAAAAGCAGAATATGGGTGGAGGAGAGAGATAGAGGGCAACCGAACACTGAAAAATGTATCTGCTTTTGTTTTTTGCTCTCGCTAATTTTAGAGCGATGATAGAAACGCTGTCCTCCATCCAACTGTTCCTCATTTCATGTCATTTAATGTAGAACAAGAATCAAGATGAATCAATTTAGGGTTTGGCACGGTTATAAGTAGTTTTACATCCCATGAAGTCATTTATTTCTTGATCAAGTTAAAGAAAACATGTTTGTTACAGTATGTGTCAAAAAGGGAACATTTAGTCATACAGTATTTAATCATATGTGGAGGTTTAATTAACATCAGTGCTTAATGAGGGAGGGAAATGAAATGGAGAAGTTATAAAAACAGGCAGCATTCTAGGAAGTGATGGATAAAAATTCAAATAAAAGAAATGAAATCAATACATTAATCATTAGTCAAATATTTGTTGTTGTTTTTTTTTATTGATATAAAAAAAAATTAATAAAAAATGTGAAACCACTTGGTTCATTTTTTGTATTTAAAAATGTTTAAACCAAAATAAAAATATACTGTAAATGAATAAATAAATAAAAAAAAATAATAATAATGAAATAAATAAAAAACACAGACTGGCTTATATTCAGATTGCTGATTTCATACTCTATTCAGAAATGGACAAAACCTACTGTACTGCATACAGAGCACTCATTTTACACTTTTTTATTAATTTTTTTGACCTGGAAGTTGCTGAATAACTGTAATTTATATTTCATTTCCCCTGAACCCTGAAGAGCATGAACAAAAAGCTTCTAAAAGCCCCGTGTGGCTGCTTTCAGTTTGGTTTAAGTGGACTTCCTCAGAGGGGGACATGCTAGGCTTCCTTAAATGGTACGAAAAAATTACCATGCTCTTCCGGGAAGAAAAAGATAAAAAATAAATAAATAATAAATTGATAGATCAATAGATAGATAAAAAGCATTTTTCAGCAGGGCGCGTGAAGAAAGAATTAAAAAAAAAACCTCCAAGGCTTTGAGCGAAAAAAACTGAAATGAAATGGAAATTGAGTGCTTGTTATTAGTTTTTGATTTGAAGACAAAATTAGAAATTGAAAAAGAAAAACGAGGTGTTACACCTTTTTTCATTTTCGTTTTGAAAAAGAATATATTAAAAAAACATATCGAAAAACTAATGAATGAATGATTTACAACAAACTGTTTTTTAACCATTAATTAGACCCAGAAGTCAGCTCTGTAGACGTCAGGATCGTCATTTTTCCTGCAGAGACCCTCGGGTCATTAGCAAAGTGCCTGAGAGATTCACCTGTGCAGGTGATGACAGACTGCATGTCGTCGTTTTTTTTTTTAACGACTTCCACCAACACCACCAATAAAGGCTGGCTTTAATTAACACTTTATCACCCTGACGATATTATGATGAATATAATTTTAAGCTGCACTTGCACTAACCTCTTTTACCCGAACGACGTCCCTGTGTCGAGTCGTCAAGGTTAATGTGAATACATTTACACTGTGTGAAATGGATGAAATTCAATTCAGAGATTTGTTGCACATAATCTTAGCTACTTATCTAAAGCTACTTATCTGGATGGGACTTCACGGCTTCGTGGTTGCTAATCTGAAACAAATTATCCAATCAAATCAGAAAAAAAAAAAGTCTATTGTTCTCTCATTCATAAGTATAAAGGAAAGAAAGAAAGAAAGAACTGTACTGCAAATCTTGGAATCGGACATATCTCCACACTGGTGATGAAACACCAACACCTTTTATTACTGAAAGTGCATTTCTTTTAATCATCGAGCTTTTATATGATTATAGCTCTCATTTTTTGCCTAATTCTGAGCCCGATTGTGAGCTGGACTCTGAGCTCAGACTTATTTGAGGCTTTATTCATGTATTTTCGCCTCTTTGGAATGGACAGTGAAGATATACTTCCCTCATCCTAGTTTAGATTGCAAAACTCACACACAAACAGAGCTTCGAGCAGAAATACCTCCTATGCCGTATTTACACAATGAAGACTTGTTTACTGCTGCATGCAATTCCTTTCTCTGCATTGCATGAACCAGACATGACGCAGCTTTAATAGGTATCTTCCCTCGATGTCATTTTTATTTATTTATTTTTTCGTCTCAGCATTTCAGTCTTAATCCAACCGGGAGAAAAGCAATATCGCTCTGTGCCCCTTTGTTGTATTATCACTCACTGTTATCAGTGCTTCCCAGGCCTAAAGATAACAAAGCTTTGCAAAAAAAAAAAAAAAAAAAGAGCGGCTGTTTGAAAAGTCGGAGAGAAAAAGGGGACTCTAGTATTCTCCTGTCACCAGAAATACCTAGATGAAAGCTTCTGCACGCACAAGCTTTCTGATTTACGTCACTGCAAGCAGTACAACCTTTCCGTCCTGAGAAGAGCTTTTGGTGTGTCGGCTCGTGGCGATTAACAGGGTGTAATTTGTTTTGACCTTTGAAATTGCTAAAAAAAAAAAAAAAAAAAACCTCATGTGCCCTTTAATTAGCAAAATGAACTGGAAAGAGTACAAATGTAGATTCACGGCATCGAATTAAAGAAAGAGTTAAATGGCATACTGGGATGCAGAGTTTTTAATCCCAGTTATTTCTTTCCTTGCCATTTTGCGAAAGACCAATTTACCCAAAACACCCGAGGTCCAATTTCAAATCACCTGCTTGAGAGCAGGAAGCAAACTACACTCCTAATTTGTATGCAAACCCCATGCACATTTTCCTCGCTGGTTCAATCAGGTTATACAGCACGTCGAAACGCATCTCATCTCCCTAGCAACATCTAGCGAAATTTACCACGGCCATGTTAATTTCCTGCAGATCTGCGAAGCACGTCCCTGTCAGCGCGTTGAAAAATTCCTCAGCGCTCGCTCTCTCATTAAGGTTGCGCAGAGGATCTCGATCGGGCCGCTGACGAAGACCATTAACCTTGGCCTGCTCTGCTTCGTGATTAGATCGGATTCTTATTGTAGGTCACTTTGGATAGAAAGCGTCTGCTGAATCAATACGACTAAATGCACAATCGAGGACGGGATGATTATTACACATCGTGTACCTGGAGCAATCGCTTTATATTCGACGGTATCTTGCTTTCATGAAGAGCCTGATCAAGAAAAAATGGAGCAGTTGATGTGGATTAAAGAAAAAAAAATAAGAGTAGCAAAAAAAAGACAAGGTACTGTATAAGGGAGAATCCTGAACATTCAGGATTCAGCGCTGGCTTAATCCCAAACGCTGCCTCGACACATCAGGGTTAATTATAATCTCTCAGCCTGGTCTCTAGTCCCCCTTTCACTTTGACCTTGCCATGGCTGGAGTGTTTCAGACTGCCATCTCTCTGAGCCGTGCTGCTTTCTCCGCTGTCTTGAATGGCAGCCATGCTGGGATGCCTGTCACACAGCTCAGTCTTAGTCAGCGGAGGTCAGAGATGGAGGTTAGAAAGCGGTGTACAATATGGGCTGAGTAAAGTTGGCGAAGCAGACTCAGCTGTAATTTCGTGCACAAAGCCGGCTTTATTTATGTCTCACAACAAAAGAAGGTCACCGCACTTCAGCTAAACATAAAAGACATGCACAGAGTGCATGAGGTAATTATTAAATTAAAATTATTGTGCTGTTATAAGAAGGAAAAAAATGAGTTTTATTTCTTAACTTTATCATTGATGTTATCTTGAAATTGCATGTTCCAAGAAAGCTTACAGAATAACCTTTAGTTTATTGTAAAGGATTTGCAGAAGACAAAGAAGACATTATTATGTATTTATTTATTTATTTATTTATTTATTTTGCCAAAAGTGCCAGAGTAACATCTATCATAACCCCGTGGAGTTTCATCATCAGGTCTGGCGCTAGTCACGATGCATTAATGTCCTCGCTACTCACCACTCTAGCGTGTGGACCTGAAGGTCAGCCTGTTCTGGCTCAACTCCAGAGCAAAGTCATCTGGTTTCTGCAATCCCTACCGAGAAGCTGATAGACACAATCTGGCCAGTGCAACACCAACGCCACGATGAACACACCGACCTACAAAGGCATCATGACGCAATAAAGCGGCACATATTAAATGCTGTATATGACGGTCTGGCCGATTTTATTGCGTCTGGAAATGAAAATGTCTGTCATTATCCCGGTTCGTCGGTTATCTCCAGGCAAAGTCATTCTTTGCCTGGTGAAAGAGACCAACCCAAAAAAAAAAAAAAAAAAGGGACGTACATGTAATATCTTCATTTCATCCAGCTACTTACAAAAGAATCGAATTAAAACAGATCATGCATCCGGCACTAGCCAAATTAGTCTGAGATTATAAGCACAGCCTTGTTATAATCTCTGATAATTACACCTGATGTTTCTTTTTCTTTTTTTTCTGTCTGTCTTTTTAAGCAAAATCTGTTTATAACATATTGGTTTGACATAAAAAAAAAATCCCAATATGGCACAAAAGTACAGTATGTGCACACCTGTGAACAACCACATATACAGTAGGTGTGATAATCATGGGTGCACATATTTTTGTATGGATATTGAATACAAATTTTTATATTAGTAAAGAATATGCTATACTTTTAATCTATTTCTATCCATTAAATGGTAATAAGATAAAGTGTAATATACTCTTGTGTAAAAAACTTCAGCTTTACTTCTAACTCTGACAAAGCACTGACAGTGGAGACTCCTTCCAGAAATTAAGCAATATCAATCTCAAGATAATGCTGTTGTCCAATATATCTATCTATCTATCTATCTATCTATCTATCTATCTATCTATCTATCTATCTATCTATCTATCTATATATGCCTCTGCATCTCAGCAACCAACAGTTAGTGTAATTAACAGTGATACATATAGTTAAATGTCCCAGTGCTGTTACAGTCTATTATAATCACTCATGGAATGCCTCTCATCTAATCAGATTGCTTGGTCAGAACTAATTGATGTATAATGCTGCACTAACATCTCTTTCTACAATAGAAACCCTCACCGTATCAGCAACTACCCATGTGTTTGTCAGTACACAGCGTATACTCCCGTTGCTTATTAGTGCAATAGAGCGTCAGCGGCAGAGCAAATAGCCCATAGTCTACCTTCCTCTATTCTCTATTCGTGAACAGAGACATACTCGCACCGTCAGTCAGTTTTAAAAGGACACTAGTTTTGTTAAATGTACTAAATGTAGGAAAAAAAAGCCAACCGAGATACAGTGGTTGTTTTCTTTTTTATCTTAAAGCGAGTCAGGAGAATAAATAGCTTGAAGTAGTGGCTCCACAACAACATGGCGAGTCTTATTACTGTCAGGGAAAAAAAAAAAACTAAACTAAAGGTACTAAATTCTAAATTGTACCATTGCTTGGGAATGTGCTGTAAATGTAGCACACCTTTACAACGGGTATAAAAAAAAACACACTAGGTTACACAGTAGCCCGAGACACGACATTTTAAAACAATAATAAGAATAAGGTTTAATAGATATGAATATGCTAATTTCCACCCTGAACGAAGATGTTTTCGAAGATTCATTAAAGGTCCGATATTTGACTACTTCTTCTAATGAGGGAGTTAACAGGTTCAGTTAAGTTCAGTTCAGTTCAGCCTTTATTCGTCACACGAATAAAGGCTGATTTTTTTTTAGTAGGCAGGGGTCAGAGCGCAGGGTCAGCCATTTTACGGCGCCCCTGGAGCAGACAGGGTTAAGGGCCTTGCTCAAG
>JAOVVB010000031.1:1394527-1405150 GCA_028570985.1 Heterobranchus longifilis | reverse complement strand
ACCTTGAGAGGAACCAGACTCAACAGGGAACCCATCCTCATCTGGGTGATAACGGATAGCAGGGATTGATCTGCACTGATACTGTGTGTTAGGAGGCTGGAAGGTCAGTATAACGAGGACATCCCTATAAGAATTCACAGTGTCCTAGTGTGCGGTATTATATTTACTTTTTATGACTATGAAAATTGAATAAAATCTGATTGTAAATCTCCATAGTTTTGTTTTTGTGTGCAGTTGTTGCACACTAGTGTATACAGTATGTGTGTATCATTTCCTCTGCCTCAGCTGTTCCTCGAGCACTGATGGGACTTTGTTAGTTTCTCACCTTCACCATTTAAAAAAAAAACAAAAAAAACTTTATTTTCCCCACTTTTTTAACATTCCTTTTATAGAAGTTGCTATCGCCTGGGACTGCCGCATCCATCACTGCTGTTGTTTCTGCTCCTTATCTATTATCACTATCTCCTTGCTCGTTGTTACTTGTTTATCCGACCATGTCGTGAAAATCCCGCCGGACTTTATCCGTGTGCATTTTCCCATTGCTCTTTGAAATCGAGAAGTTGTATTCTCCTCACGTACGGTATTCCTGTACTTCTGATCCCTGACATCAGGGAACGACGACAGGATTCAATTTTGCATTTGGATGTAAGATCAGCCACAAACATGATGATGATGATGATGATGATGACAAATAAACCAGCTAACTTTTAGCGAATCGAGTTACTGTGTAAAAGTAGGTCATGTATTTTTCTTAAGAAAAAAAAAACTATTTTCTTCAGCCTGTGTGAATGTGAAAGTTCTTCGTGCCCTCATGGTCAAGTGATTTCCATTTAAACACAATGTTTAACTAAATATTCATGACCTAGTAATTAACACGAGCCACCTCTGGGTAAAATGTGCCCGGGGAAAGTATAACAGAAAGTGCTACACGGAATCAAATCAGCTTCATAAAATCAAATTAAACGTTATCCGCCTCATAATCAGCGAGTGTTACCGCACTAATTCTGCATTCCAAAGTTATAATTAAAGCGGTAAGTAATTCCGCGGTCTCCTTGCGGAGATAAAGTGGTGAGGTGTTTCCTGTCAATCACCTTCATGTAAATAGTACGTGTAAAGTTGACACTTATTTGTTGAACGGAGATTAAATTCACAGCGGGTTCTGTTTACAGGATAAAGTAGTAAAAAAAAAAAAGATGACCCATCGTTCTATATAGTCTATAAATGCCTCTCGCCTCATTAACTCATAGCTATATTAAAATCAGCTGTGCTACTTAAGGAATGTGGCGGCATGGTGCCTTAGTGTTTAGCACCACCAGGGTCCGGGTTTGATTCCCTCATGCTTGGTGGGTTTGCTCTGGGTACTCTGGTTTCCTCCCACTGTCCAAAGTTGGCCATAGTGTGTGTGTTGGTACTGTATGTGTGTGTGTGTGTGCCTTTTGATGTATTGGCACCCCATCCAGGGTGTACCCCACCTCCCGGGATAGGCTTCAGGCCACCCCTCGACCCTGTATACAGGATAAAGAGATGAGTGAGTGAGTGCGTGCGTTTTGCTCTTATAGGAAAATAATCAGCGATGTCATGGCGTTATGAAGAGTTGCAGGTACAATTCAGAAGTGTATTTCTTTTCCCAACAAAGTCATGTACAAAATCAAGACTCTTATTTTATGCTTTACAGTTTTCTGTCCACAAGCTTAATAAACATGAAGGAACTAATTTCGAACTAATTTCAATTTAAAGGGGTTAAAGAATGTTCACAATTTTTTTAAGCCAAATATAATCACTGGAATAAAAGAAAGTGAAGCAAAACAGCATCAGTGATAATGTTTCAAGCTTGTGACTTATCCTCGTTGTCAGGCAGATTTTCCTTCAAACAAATGTTGAACTGCCTTTAGCTTTGATTCTAGCATGCAATGGAGTTATGATCAGGACGCCGTGCCGTCAGTGAAGAAAAACTCCACAGATGTGATTCAGTACATTCAGGTGGTCAGCTGACTTCATTTTATTGCCCCATAACGTTACTGAGTCTCGACCTGAGCGACTGATCAACCCCAGATCATAACACTGTCTCCAGAGGCTTGTACAGTGGACAATATGCATGATGCGAGCATCGCTTCATGCGTTTCCCTTCCAACCCTGACACGCCCATCACTCTAGAATAGGCTCAATCTGGATTCATCAGGTCACATGACCTTTTTCCCATCACTCAAAATGAAACATAGCTCTGATTTCTGCTGTTGATTTTTCACCATGCAACTTCATGAAATGTTTAACAGTTTTACCATTCATGATGTTTTTTTACTACATTTCTTCTGTATACTGTAGTTCATGGTACAGCACTATCCTTCCAGGTTTTAATAATGTTTTGGACAGTTCTTAATACAGTTCCAGTCATTTTCAGTCTTTTTATTGGTTTTTCGGTATTCGATGCAGGCCAATAATGCGACGCTTCTGAAACAGACTACAACTGCTCTCACTGGCAGCATTTAGCTATTAAGAAGCTTGGGTGTTTTTCAAAACTCTTACACATCTAGGCTGCTAAAAAGAGACCTACAATTGCTTTTAATGTGGGCAGCGTACTTTGTAATGCAACCCAGGTGTAGTGTAATGTTCTGCATTCCTTTCTTATAATTACTCATTCATCTTATTTGAAAATCGTTTTGGTTTTCGGGAATCATAAACACGTCTAAGTGCACTCCATCCTCAGAAACTCGCTTCCACTTCCCAAGACGCTTTTCTGCTGGAGCGATGCGGGAGAGCTTGGATACGGAGTGCAGACGTGCCCTACTGACTTATTTACCGAGTGCTTAACCTTGCCGGCTCGGTTTCTTCACTAATTAGCTGCTCTTCCTGCTGGCAATTACCAAAATTCTTGTTATGCTGGAAGTTTAGAGCAGGTGAGGTGCGATATAATATACTTTAATGTGTTAGAAGAATATAAATAAATGAAAAAGTATGTCCAAAACGATCTAAAAGAAAAGAAAGGAAAATATTCATGAATATTTATATTGATGTTGTTTTAACTTTTAGACATTAGTGTGAGGGTCACGTCGAGGGTAAGAGGAAGACTGGAATCTTATTAACTTACTCATGGGTGCAATACAATGTGTGTGAGTGTGTGTGTGTGTGTGTGTGTGTGTGTACGTGCTTGACACTGATTGGAGTGCTGTTGTGCACCAAGACGGACTGAAAGCCCCCTTAATTATTTCTCACCTTGATGCTGACCTTTTGTTCAGCTCGTCTTCCTGCGGAATCTGTCTCAGCCAGCCCAATGTGTGTGTGTGTGTGTGTGTGTGTGCACCCAAATTGTCCATTCTTCTCATCTCTCCTGCTATCTGGGCGGCATCTAAATGACCCACCTCAATCTAATTACTGCAGGACAAGCCGAGCGATTCGGGGCGACGCTCGCTCGGGATTTGTCTCGGCTTAAAAAACAACGAGTCGTGATATTTTCTTAAGAGCGCCAGATCTATGATTGCGTCCGCTTCGGATTCACGAAAGATCCGTCACCTGAGACAGGATCGATATCCGATCTCTTTCATTTCATCTTGGAACCCTCCAGGACGCTACGTTATGGCATCTATAAGAACAGCTCAGTCTAGTATGCAGGACGTGTAAGTGATGAGCCAGACAAATGGATAGAACAAAAGGTGTGTGATTGTTTTTAACATTTGTTGTTAACCTCAACATCTTCGGAAGGAGTCTCCAGTGTCAGAGCATCGTAATCCCTCATCACAGGGCTCCATCACATGCATAATACATCAGGCAATTTGTAAACACTAATCAGCCTACAGTGCATGTCTTTAGACAGGCAGGACAACTATGGGGGAACAACTATGGGGGAGTATGTGACAGTGCGAACCACTGATAATAGTAATTATTTTAACAAATCATTTTATATAAAACGAGGCGTTCAAGTTAAACTTGATCTGTCACATGATGAAATTTCTGGCAAAGGTATAAAAGTGATCACCATTTATAGAAGACGTTTTAAAGGCGACCTTGGGTGACCAGGGTGACCGGAAAGGCGTCTACAGTATATAAGCAAAATGCATAACTATTATTATTACTGTATTGTAAGACCGTACATCCATGAATGATGATCCCAGGTGAGGTGGCTCGGAGCCCACTGCAGTCGTGAACGTTCAGTGAGTGGAACGCCTGAGCCTTGCAAATCGACGGATAATTTGCAACACCACTTCCACATTACAGAATTCGGCTGGGAGTTATTGCCACATCCTCCGTACAGTCCTGATCTCACTTCAAGCCATTTCCATGTGTTTGGTCATTAAAGGAGTTCCTGGGACGCGAAGCAAGCAGTCCGATAATAGTCTGACAATCCTCCTGCTAGTTGAATGAACTTAACATTATTATCTATTCTGTTTGTTTGTTTATTTGTTATTTGTTTGTATACAGTTGCATCCACTTGCTACGATATTCCTCCATAACTCCAATAAGGTGCGACGACTTTCAAAGTTCGTCATAAAACCGAATCCAAACTTCACCAAAGCACGGCCTGTCATATCTTTGAAACATAAATTGATTAGTCGCCACCTAATTAAGCTGATGAGGCAAACATAAAATTAGCATAAGCAGTTTGACAAATCGTGGTTAAATTGAGCTTGGCAGTGCGAGAACAGTGTGTATGGGATGATTACAGCTTCCTCTGCGGTGGCAGGGCACGTCCTCGAGAAAAAAAGAAATTAAAAAAATAAATATAATAAACAGGTTGCGCATAACAAGGGGCTGAGCAGAAAGAAAAGCAGGAAGTGCACAGACGTGCTATTATACACTCTAATATGCCTATGAGTCAAGAGCTGTTTTGGCAGGCAGGAATTACCATCAACATCCAGCGTTTATTCACCTCATATTCATTTCAGCATGAGCAGATGGTCCTTTTACTCGGAAACACGAAGCTGTGAAGGCTGGGCGTTATTAGCGAGGGGTCATTGCAACAGAAACAGTCACCCTTCTTAAGGGTTTTGTAATATTTTAATTATTTTCGAGAAGAATGAGGGATATTTTTATGTGCATCCTGGTACTGTGTAATAAAAATCCTTTTTTAGATTTGGACAATTTAATAGTTACATTTGAATGTTAAATTGTTTGACTTTGGGGGCCTGGGGGGGATTTTTAAAACCTGGCAACCGCACAAGCTTCAGTAGGATTTCATTTACAGCTCCAGAATCTACACAAGAAAGATAAAACCTCATTTCTTTTTTTTTTTTTTTTATTAAGGAAATCCCAGATTCTGAAGATGACAATCTTAGAAAAAATATATAAAATAAATAAAAAATAAATCCCTGATACACCAGCAGTATCTGTTTCCCTACTGGCTTCGTATCTGTGTTTCTATTCATTTGTATTCAGCTCATATCTGCATTTAGGTTTGTTTGGGATGCTTTTATCTGTTCAATCTGTTTAAGGTATTCATATTCGGTTACATCCCTAGGCCGCAAGATACCGTAGACGTGGGTACGAATTGCGTAACTGGAGCCTACAACATTTCCTAAATGTATATGACAATATAATAACTCGTGATTGTCCCTGGAGGAAACAACACGTTTTTTTTGTTGTTGTTTTTCTGTTTTCGTTTGTTTGTTTGTTTTACAACACAGAAACTAAATAGTTAAAAAAGCATTTAAAACTAGTTCTCTTGTCAATGTACTGTAACTCTATAGTTATTCATCTGGCTTAATGAAACTGTGGAGAATTAAACCTAAAACCTTCTGGTCACTAGTGAAGAACCCTAACTGCTCAACTTGGAATGCTGCTGTGTTCCTGGACATTGTATTTATTTATTTCTTTATTATTTTTTATTTTTGTAAAGGCTATGTAGGTCTGGGTATTTTTCACCACCTTTCACAAGTCTTTTAACTGATCTAAGCTAATGATAATAATAAAATGACAACAAAAAAAAAAGGCAAGCGGATATTTTTCATTTTTGAGATGAAAGACTTTGTGGAATGAGCTGCGTCGTCAGGAGTGAAGTTTTCAGACATGATCCGGCAATACGAAAAGACGGGGTGTTTATGGAATATATGGTGTCAAAAAAGAAAGAAGGATTAAAGACGTGACCCAGGGATTTGTTAATGTTTCATCTCGGAGAAGCCGATTTGCTCCGAGGTCTTGGTCTCGTCATTAACCCGGTGGCGGAGTGACGCGTCTCCTTTGCCATGCCAGAGACCCCTTTTAGTCTTTAATAAAAGCTGAATATCATGATTGTCTCCTCGTAGTGATGACTTTATTATTTTCCATTCACCTCCTTGTTACACTCCGGTGAAAGGAGACTCGTTCCGTAATGGATCCAGAGATCGACGTCAGCGTCGGGATAGCATGATCCACCTTTATTCCGTTCTCTCCACGACACCATCAATAAGCAGATCGCCACATTCATAAATATTTTCATTCTAAATAAGAAATCGTCCGTCTCGGCCCCTTTGATTACTGCACACTGCGGGCTCGTGGCTCTCTAAAGTGTACTAATAGGCAGATTAGCATTTATATTGGATTTCCCGTCCACACGAGAGCCGCAGAAAGAGACCGAGAACAATGATCGCGGAGAACAGGATGATCCAACCTCATCATTCAGTGTGTGTGTGCGCATGTTTGCGCTTGTGTGGGTGCTTGTGTGTTTGCTTGTGTGTGTGTAAAAACAGCTAGCCACCCACATGGCTGGCCTTTATTCTCTCCCTGGCTCTTTATGTGGTCTTGAATTCTGATGTGGCGAATCAGCAGGAACCGAATGAACCCACTGTGTGTGTGTGTGTGTGTGTGTGTGTGTGTGTGTGTGTGTGTATTTATTCCTCTCACGTTGCACACTACAACAGAGCCATGCAGAATCCTGTGTTAAGGCTTTGTAAAGGCACGTGTCACAAGCTGCCTTTCAGTTGAAAATAATGCTGGAAACAGACTGAGGTCCGACTGTGCATGAGTGCGCGGGATCTGTTCTGCAAAACAACACGTGACGCGGTAACAGTGACAGTAGCCTGCGGTGACAGCGCACTGTAACAGTACTATAACTTCACGCTAATGTAGTGAAACATTGAAATGTAACAATGCTGTAACTTAACCAAAGCAAATATGTTACTATACTACAGCAGCACTGTAACGCTGTAATTACCAACACAACACTGTACCTGTGTAATACAGCAACACTCACACTGCTACTTTAACGTTACAGTGCTGTTCATAATAGCAACACTGTAACAATGCTATAATTATACCATAGCAACACTAACAACACTGCAACCTGCTACTATACCACAGCAACACTGTAACAGCACCATAGCAACACTAACAATACTGCGAAAATGCTGTTCCCATACCATAGCAACACTGTAACAACACTGTAGCAACACAAACACTGTAAAAATGATGTAACTACTATAGCAACACTGTAACAATGTACATGTAATTATACCAAAGCAACGCTAACACTGCTACCTTATACCTACTGCTGTACCATATCAACGCTGTAAAACACTGTAGCAACACAAACACTATAAAAATGCTGTACCAATATCATAGCAACGTTGTAAATATGATGTAACTATACCATAGCAACAATGTAAAGACTGATGTAACTACACCATAGCAACAACGTAACTATACCATAGCAACAATGTAAAGACTGATGTAACTACACCAAAGTAACACTGTAACTACACCATAGCAACTATACCATAGGGGCAGTAGTGGCTCAATGTGTTAAGGCTCTGAGTTACAGATCGGAAGATCGGCGGTTCGAGTCCAAGCTCTGCCAGGTTGCCGCTGTTGGGCCCTTGAGCAAGGCCCTTAAACCTGTCTGATCTAGGGGCGCCGTAAAATGGCTGACCTACTAGCCTACTAATGAGAAGCTGGGATACGCGAAGAGTAAAGGCTGAACTTAACATAGAAACCATTCACCTATACCATAACAACAAAGAAAAAATGGCTATAACTATACCATAGTAGCATTGTAACTGTATCATAGCAACATTGTAAAAATGTTCTAACTACAGTATACCATAGCAACACTGTAACCACTCCATAACAGCAATGTAACTATACCATAGCAACACTGTAACCACTCCATAACAGCAATGTAACTATACCATAGCAACACTGTAACTACACCACGGCAACACTAACTGTACCATTACAGCCCTGTAACAACACACAGCAACAACATAGCAACACTAGCAACACTCTAAAATGCTGTAATACCTTAGCAACACTTTAAATATGCTGTTGATGGGAATCACAGTAGCATGTTGCATTAAATATCTCTTAGTAAAGAAAAAATGTGGATTATGTTATCTGTCTGTCTGTCTGCTTGTTTTATTCACCTCTTTATATCTCTTTTACTGTATGTGCCTGTTTCACCGATATGTCTGTCTGTCTTCCCTGATTTCAATGCCTGTCTGCCCTTATCTCTCCCTCTCTATTTTAATGTCTAGATGTCTGTCTGTCTGTCTTCCGTTATGTCCCTCTCTCTATTTCACCGTCTGTCCATCTTTCTTTATTTTATGTTCTGTCTACCTGCCCACATTTACTCCATCTGCCTCTTTTTGCTCCATTATTAAATATAGACGTTTCTATATTTTATGATTTGCCATAAATATCTGTGGAGTGTTTCTCACACACACACGCAATGTGACTATATTGACCCACCACCTACACACACACTAAATAAAAGTCCTGTCCCGGCACAAGTAACTCTGAAGAGCAGCATGCATTATTAACATTTTCGCGTTTTTTATAGGCCGGCTCTTTCCCCGTCTCGGTCCTCGGCACATTTGAGTGTTTTCTCCTCTCCAACACGGATCATAAAGAGTCTGATATGGAGCTGAATCAGCGGAGATTAATGGCAAACACAAAACTAAGTGTCCCCAGGACTGGAGCTCTGAACCACCGCCACGGTCATAAAGGCGTAAATATAAAAGTCCCTCGAGTCCTGAGCGATGGATTTAGGAGGACAGGGAAAAAAAATCATAAAAAAACAAAAGTAACAAGATGCACAATGCTGCTCATGACCACCCAAGCTTACAAGGAATAAAGTTGATTTTGACATTAAACTAAACAGCACGTGACTGGAGGAGTAAAAATATACAGCATGCTTGAGCAACAAAGGCTTTTCCTAGATCTCCTATTATTATATGGAGCCCTACTAGGACCGGTGTTTAAAGTTCTAAGTAAAAATCAGATTTATTTAGGATCCCAGTATTTTTTTTTTTGTTCTTGCGGCTGCTCCTGTGGTTTGGGCGGGAATTGAACCTGGGCCTTCTGCATGGCAGGAAAGAAACCTACCACTGAGCCATCAATGACCTTAAAGATCTCAACTTTATATAGTGAAAAAAAAAACACTTTTAACAATCTACGAAGGTAATCTTTATCTGATTTTAGATCTAAACTAGACTGAATTGCCATTAACGTGAATCTAAGGTAAAGTCAAATAGGTAGTGTTGGAAAAATAAAATACTGTAAATAAATGAGAAAACCGAGAAGCATATTTTTTGACAATGAACTTTAGTACCCTTAGCATTGCCCTTCTATTTGAAGAAGGGGAGGTGCCATTTGTATAACCCCTCCTCTATCATTTTCAGGATGGTCCTGCCTCCTGCTTTCTGATTGGCTAGAAAAATGCACTTCCACAAAGGGGTGTTGACACAGTCAGTCATTCAAAATAAAATTGAATAAAAAAAAATGGAATATGGAAAAATGGAATAGCAGTGAAGCGTAAGTAATTTCTGCAACGCCAGAATGGACGATGGGATACAATGAATCACTGTTACTTTCACCAACCTGAGGTTGAAGATTATTTTCCTTTAAATATGACTGAAATTAAAAATCAGTTATACTGACAGGTTTATCTACAGCTTTATAACTGTATTGCTATAAAATCTGAATGCATAGTGCTGAAAAAAGCCAGAGGTTAATTATCCTCATAAACAGACCTTTAGGAGTAATGGAATGTTCCGGAAAGTGATGGTGACCTTTTCGGGCTAAGCCTCAAGAGGCGTGATCTCGGGCTCGGCTGGAGGCAGAAGGTCTCGTTTATCGGAGCAGAGAGAGATGTGTTTGTCTGCGAGCAGGCCGTTATGGTCAGTGTTTAATCTCGCAGGGTAAACAGGTGCGGAGAGAGAACCTGCGCTTCCTGCTCAATCTTATGTTACATACAACACGTCTACATCGCCACAGCAACCGAACCCCGAGGCCCGTGCCAGCCGGGAGGCACTTCCTGTTAAAGAAGCTCCTGTGTGTTCATTACACAATCACCGGCATCATCATCAGGTGCTAATGTCATAAGCGTTATGAAAGCATAACTGTGCTATAACGACTGCACTGACACTCGCATCAGTCTACTCCCTTTACTTTCAGTTCACCTTCTGTTTTATTTATTTATTTATTTATGTACTTCTGCTGTTCCTGTGAAGAAAATGTTTAAGGTTCTGTGTAGAAACCAAGCAGAACATTTTTTTTTCTATCTATCTAACCTAAGCTTAAATCTAAGAACAAATTAGACCTTTATCATTTTATCTATGCCCACATACTTGATCTATCAATCCATCAATCCCGCCAACCATTCATCATCCATCCATCACTTTGTCTATCCATTCATCAGCCCATTTGTCAATCTATCTA
>JAOVVB010000031.1:1372301-1392651 GCA_028570985.1 Heterobranchus longifilis | reverse complement strand
CCCATTTTTCTTCATTTTCCTCGGACCGGAGTGTAGTTAATGGAAAGCGGCGACAGAAATAGCAGCTCTGGGGGGAAAATAAATGGCTTCGTAAATTAAAAGGCCAACAGTTGAGCATTCAGCATCCTACAAGAACAAGTCCAGGTCTGTCTGTTCCCTCACACGCCCTCTGCTTAATACACAGTGACGTTGTGTAGGTAAGTGTGGTGTTTCATTTCGTAACTAGAATTTAAATAAAAATAAAGGATTTTAAATCAAATAAATTAAATGTGGGCAATGTGGATGAATTTCTGGATTTTTTTTTTTTTCCTGTAAATGAAGCCCCGGGTTTTTTTTTTTATGCTAATCAGATCATTTGATCTCAATCAAATATGGGGATGTTGTTTAAGAGTCTGACACGGAATTCAACCTCCCAAATATATTAATAGGTGGCTTAAAACCTATACACACAATGTTTTTTGTTTTTCCCTCAGTCATGACTCCATGTTGTTGTATCGCTTTTCGTTTTATTCGAAGCGCTCTCGTTTTGTAAAGAGAGAAAGAGAAAGCGGAAGTGATCAGGAAAAGAGGAAGAAAAAAGGAGAAGGAGGAAGAGAGTTATGAAGAAACAGGATACAGTACTGACAAGGAGGTGAAGGAAATAAATGATGAGGGAGGGAAGGAAGGAAGAAAAAAAGAAAGAAGAAAGAAAGGTAGGAAGGAAGGAAGGGAGGAAGTGTGGGAGGAAATCCAGAGAAGAAAAGTTAAGATAAAAAAAAACTGGGGAATAAAAATAGGAGGATAAGAAAAAGGGCAAAAGTAAGAAAGTGTGAGGTTTTGGGGAAGATGATAAGAAAGGGGTGGAAAAAAACGGTTGAAATAAAGGAAAAGGGAGAAAAGAAAAAGAAAGAGGAGAGGGAGAGAAGACAAGGACAAGAAATGCTGATAAGATGAGGAAGATAAACACAAAGAAGTTAAGAAAGAAGGAGAGAAGGAAGGGGATGGATGAAGAAAGAAGAAGATCTTAAAGAAAGAAGAAAGAGAACATTTGATAGAGGAAAGGATGATTTATGACATATAGGGGTTAAGTGGAAGAGGGAAAGAAAGTTGGATGAAGAAGAGAATCAAAAAGGAGACAGTAAGACGCAGAGAGAGGGGGGATGTAAAGAGAGAGAGAGTGACAGAAAAAAGAGAGAACGAGAAGGCAAAGGAGGAAGAGTGATTGAGTGAAAGAGAGAGAGAGAGAGGGAGAGAGGGAGGTAAGGACAAGAAAAGCAGAGGCGATACAGAAGAGAGCAACAAAGAAGGGGAGAGAGAAAGAATGAGAGAGGGGAAAGGATAAATAAAGATTGAAGGAATAAAAGACTGACAGAGAAAGAAAAAGACAAAGAGAGAGGGCTAGAGATGCAGAGAGAAGATTTCAATGAAGGAGAGAAAGAGAGATGGAGAAGAAAAGCAGATGCAGAGAGATAGAAGGAGGGAGGGGAATGGACATAGAAAGAAGGAGCGAGAGACAATGAGAGAGATGGAAAAAGAGAAGAGCAGAAGTAGCAGATTTACTTCCAGATGCTTTTTCGTTACTGAGGATGAACCTTTCAGCGTCCGCGCGCGAGTGAGTGAGAGCAGACGCAGCTCCTGAGCAGACGTCTGTGTTTGACTGTGAACAGAAACCCCGGGCCGCGTGCGGGAACGAGACTCACCTATAAATCTTATATCGGGTCGTAAATCCTTGGCGGAATCTTTCCACGAAGGCGAGGTAGGCCTTGCTGTGGTGGAAAGGGCCGCGGTCGGAGATGAGCCAGTCGAAGTGCTTGGGCACATGGTGCTCGGCGGCCGAGGGCTCCTGGCGCAAACACTCAACTCTCAGCTGGTCCCATAGAAACAGGAAGCAGGTGACCTCAATGACCCTCCAGTTCATGCTTTTCCTTCAGCCGCTCTCTGTTCATTCTCGCTCCATTCTATGGAGACCTGCAGGGCAGAAGCACAGAGACGGGGAGAGAGTGAGTGAGGAGCACGGGGAGGAACAAGGGAGAGAGTTAAAGGGATAACAGGAGCGAGATGGACATAGGGAGAGGGGACAGAGAGAGATTGACAGGAAGAGAGATAGAAAGAGAAAGGCAGGATGTGGAAAGATTTCAAGGAGGAAGAGAATAAAAGAGAAGAGAGTGACAGAAAGGGAAAGAGAATGGAAAGAAAGAAAGAAAGAGTGAGTCAGAAATAGCAAGAGAGAGAGAGAGACAATATGAGATGGAAAAAAGAGAAATAATAGGGATCGAGAGAATAAGAGACAAAAATATGTGGAGAAGGAATAGAGTGCAGATGGAAGGAGAGAGATTGCCAGAAAAAAAGACGAGTAAAGATGAAAGGAAGAAACAAAATGGAAGGTGAGGCTGAAGAGGTGCATTGATATAGAAAGACCGAGAAACAGAGAGACAAGGACAGCGAAAGATTGAATGAGGAAGAGATGGATATAAAATGCAAGAAAGGCAAAATGACGGAAGGCCTAAGAGATGGAGAGAAAGAGAGTGAAAGAGAGAATGGATAACGGAGAGGGGACAGAGAGAGATTGACAGGAGAAGAGATAGAAAGAGATGGGCAGGATCCGAAAAGATTTCAAAGGGAATGAGAGAAATAGAAAGAGACAGGGAGAGAGAGGGAGAGCGAGAGAGAGAGCAAGAGAGAGAGAAAGAGAGATTAGTGGTTTAAAAATGAAATGAAAAGTGTGTGTATAATGAACGCAGTGTTACTGCAGTGGACTTAACCTCTCAGTACACACAAACACATACACACATACACACACACACACACACACGCCTCCTCGTCCCCTCATCTCCGTCGTTTAGCTCTCTCTTTCTGTTTGCCCTTTTCACATATTAAAAAAAATGTTCAATTAAACAAACACACCCTTTAAGACACACGTCCAGCTGCCCACTTTCCTCCTGTTTTCTTCAGCGCTCCGTCCTAACGATCCCGGTGCCCTTTTCACGGCTGAGAGCAGATCACACACGGCTTTCACGTTCCTCCTGCTAATTAGCGGCGTGATAAGTTCAGCGGAGGTTAAGAGGAGCGTCGATGACGTGTTTGTGACACAGATTATGAGGACCGCAAACTCAAGGAGGCTAATTAACCCGGAGATTGTATCGGCGCAGAGATCCGTCTAGTCACGTACAGATAGTACGTGAATCCAGACGTGTGAAATGTTATGAAGTCATTTATGAAAGGACGATGTACTTTTTATCCATTAACAGTTAGATACTGTATAGTGTAATCGCAGAAGGCACGGGTTCCTGTTTTCACTTACGCTACAGCAGCTGGAGACAGCTAGAACCTTCAGATCAGAAAAAACTGAACATCAATAGTAAAGGATGCAAAGAGAACGCTGTTTATCACGGCTGTACGAGCCTCAAGACTGTTCTAACGTCAGGAGTGAACTCTATCTGGAGTCGTCAGCTCGGAATGTCCAACTCGGAATTCGACTTGAACAATCTTTCATTTACACGTTTTCCATGTTGGGTTTGAGACAAGAAGGAAAAATAAAACACAACTTCTCATGTTACTTAGAAACCACAAAAAGGACAAACTGCATCCTGAAGACGTCAGAAAACCTTTTTCAGATTTTCCTCTGATTGGTATAACAGGCTGAAACTGGAGACTCCTTCCATAGATCAAATGTAAATCAATTCATCAATCAATTAAAAATAATCGAAATGAAATTAAAGTAAAATAGAATTAATGAAGGTAGCTTGTATGTGTGTGTGTGTGTGCGTGTGTGACACTATTTGTTTTAAGAAGTCTGATCATTAATTAAGTATCTACCTTGTTTATATTAAACATTTTGTTTCTGTAACATATCTGTAAATTATACAGTATATATATATATATATATATATATATATATATATCATATTTTTTGAGTCTTACAGGAAGGAGTTCTTTTAGCCGACAGAATTTTTGCACACATTTTATTTATTTATTTATTTATTTATTTATTTAGTATGTATACTTAAAGAAGTTGCTTAAAGCTTTAATGGTCTTAATTATTGTTTTTAAAGAGCAGACGGGGCAGAAATGGTCAATTTCAGCATTTTATTTAAGTACAGGTTAAACATAATAACTGTGTGATATTATAACATGCTTTCCCTTAATAATAAGTAAAATATATTTTTAAAGAAAATATTTTTACGATAAATACTGTATACTTGTTATGAATTACCAAATATACTTATTGCCGAATTATAGAATGACTCATATACTTTTGGATCTGTAGCATGAACCTTTTAAGACCCTGTCCACCCAAACAGGTGTTTTATTTAAAAAATAAATATATAATAAAATTAAATAAAAAATTTTAAAAGTCTAACGATTCTAACCGTAAAGCTATTTTGGCCCATCAGAGGTCTGAGATAAAGTTTTCACTGTGTACGTCACGCTCTGATGGTGCACGCTCTGACAAGCCAAGATCATATCCACACTGGAAACTGGGTTTAAAAATATTTTCACTATAAATGTTTTCCAAACACTACATAAGCAGTTTGCATATAAAAAACAGCATAAAACAAATAAATATAAATTTAACAAGCTAATTACCGTATATGCTGTACAGTAAGCAACCCTGTTTGTTTATTATCTGACTTTACTGTATTTAAAAATGTAAAAATCCTGTTCTGGGTTTTTTCCATTTTAAATAATGCAGTCTTCAACACCGGAGATGGACAGGGTAAAACCTCTCATTAATAATTAACTGATAGAATAGACTTGACAGATTCTGCTGTTAAAAAAAAAAAAAATGGCCGCCATCATGAAAACCTTCATCTTTAGATAGAACTATCTTCGATTCGACACTGACATGGCACGACACAGCATTAACACAAAAAGGTCCTGTCGTTCTCGTTCCCTCTCTTTCTTTATTAAACCGAGCTAGGCGCACTCGTCCTGGCACGTGTCATGGCTGCTCTTTGTTATCTCACAGCCAGCTGAATCGTGTCTTCGGCTCGGCGATAAGCGTAATTACAGCTGAAAATGCCTCTTCCTTACACTTAACTTTACCCTCCGGCTACAGACGCTGGAACTTTGTTCTGATGATGATATTTCAGTCAGAAATCTCCTTTGTGTTCGATATCAGACGATTCAGGACGAAGCATTTAGGCAGGAAAGGGGCGAATTGAAGATTCAAAGATTCAAAAACAGCTAATGAAAAAAAAAATGTACAGAAAGACTTCAAGAGCACTGTCAGGATTATTGTGATTTATTTTATTATTTTATGCATTTGAATGTATATACAGTACATAAAAAAATGGATATTGTGGGAAAAAAGTGTTTTTTTAATGCAAAAATTAATTAAACGTAAAGTTAAATATTTTAAGCTTTTTTTTTTTATTTCGATGATTGAGACTAAGAGATCATGGCAATCAAAAATCCAGTCTATCTTATATTAGATACTGTAATGTTAGAATAGATCCAAAGATCAAGCAAAAAAGGATTTACCATAGAGAAACTTCTGACAAGTATGTTCTGGCACTGTGGGAAAGTGTTAAATCCTGCTGCCAAAGGAAATCCTCATGAACTTAAAGCTTGTTACCAGATGGAAGCATGAAGACGCTCTAAAATAGTACTGATAAATGGTTGTGTTGACTTTGGCCTTGATAAAACACAATAAATCAAACAGCAGCGTATGTCATGGCATCCCAAATGAAATGCAACATTTACTTTTATCTGAAAAGAGGACTTTGGACGACTGAGCAACAGTCCAGGTCTTTTTCTCCAGAGCCAACGTAAGACATTTACAGTATGATGTTCAGGATTTGCTTGATACTAGGAATGCAACAGTTGTAGCCCGTTTCCTGTGCGTAGTGGCTCTTGATGCACTGACTCCAGCCTCACTCCGCTCCCAGTGAAGCTCTCCAAAATTCTTGAATAATCTAGTTGCTTCTGCAACTTTTCTTACTCAAACTTGAAATGAAATATTCTTACGTTTTGAGATACTGGCTTTTTTATTTTAATGAAACAAAAAAAGGCTTGAAATATTTCACTTTACATTTAATGAATATAAAACATAGAACAAGAGTTTCACTTTTTGAATTAGAGTATAAGGGGAAAAAAAACTTTTTATGATATTCATTTTTTTGGATGCACTGCACTGTATATACCATTCTCCTTTTCTGTGTGTGCAACATTTTTTTAGAGTCACTCTGACTGCTGTAACGAGTGTTTCTGGATGATGAATAAGAATCTGAGCCAGGCTTTGGAAATAAGCAAACATCATGAATAATGCATATTCATGCAGCATGTCCTAAATTATGCATTTAGTGGTATAATGGAAAATAAATAAATAAATAAATAAACCCATAAGTAATGATGTCTCTGGGGGGAAAAAAAAAACCCTGGCTCAAAAAAAAAAAAAAAAAAATCAAATTTAAAATTTTTGGCCTCTTGCAATATTGTGCTTCTTTAGAAGAAGTGTAAAATTGTACTCGGCCTGCTCGGAGCAGCGTGCTGGTGTAATTTAGGCGGGCGCAGACAGTGATATAACGAGTGCGTTCTGCTTCTGAGGTTTAATGAATAAAGATCTCCGGGCCAGACAGCAGTCCTGCTGCAATGACAAATACGCGGTAAAGGAATCTAATAAAGGAGCCTTTACGGATAATTAGTTTAGACTTACTTGAAGTTGGCTGTCAGAACGCAACCATGCATCATTTAATTGAAGCATGTGGAGCAGAGAAACCTAGACGGACACCGTTAGAGAAGGAACCTCACCGTGGAACGTCACAGGCCATAATTATAATGAAGCTACAGCATGAGAACGAAGATAAAGCCTGGAACATTTTCAACCATCTGTTTGAGCGGCACTTCATAACTTTTAAGAAAGATGAACACCTTAAACTTCTCTAAGATATAATTACTTAAAAATAAGTGTCTACAATATGTATGAATAACACACTTTAAGAATCACTTAAGGACACGAGATTGTCACGCTTTTAAATACAACCTGCTGTCTGTTTATGAAGTACAAGACTCACTGCAAGTGAGTGAAGAAAGAAGAAAAACAGAAAGAGCTATCCACCCTCTTCTGCATACACTCAGACGTTGATTGGCTAGTATCGATGTGATTGACAGGGCAGGGACAGTTTGCCCCTCCCACCCAGTGAGCACGAGAAATTATAACTCCTCTTTGATTCTGTCATTGCCAGGATTCTCAAGCCTAAAATCTTAAACATTAAAAACTCCTAATATAAAATCACCCACAGTAACTATACGATATTTAAAAAAATTCTCTCTCATACTTTTGATACTTTCTTCTGAAAAGAAGTCTTTCCCCGTAGCCTAAAGCAGGACCACATGAATAGAAATAAAATAATAAAGGAAATGAAAACCTCAACTGCAGAAAAGTACATATCATGATTCAAGAAACAGCTGGGACGACATCATCATGCTGGCAACTGAACGCCCCGAAGCTCCGCCCACACATGGGTACCATTGATAATGGGCGACTGCAAGACGCCAAATTGCATCCCTGACTAGTCTGAATTTCTATAAGATGTATTGTAAATAGGCATATTTTGAAAAACATTATATTTTTTATGTGCTATAATAAAAAAAAGTTTCTAGTGAAAATGTTTTCTTTCAGTGTTGTACAATTTACAGTTTATTGGAACGTTTTTACGCACCAAAGCTCCACCCACACACAGTGTTGCTTATTATCAAGGGCAAACTACTTGATCCAAGTTAATTATATACAAAAGGTATTCAGGCCAAACCGGGACTTTTGATTGTGCAAAATAACAGAACACAGTTCTAAACACAGTTAAAAACTCCCTTTATTGCTCTATATAATCCCCTGCTACACTAATGCACTTATCCCAGTGTTTCACTAGTGATTGGACACCATCAAGGTAGAAAGTCATCTCAGTACGCCAGAGCCATGATTGGACTGCCTCCTTCCCTTCTGAAACACTGGCCTCCCAGGAACTCCAAACATGTGGAAATGGCCTGGAGCGAGTTCAGGACTGTAGGGGAGATGTGGCAATAACTCCCAGTAGACTTCCTGTAACATTTCCAAAGATAGATGGATCTCTTTCTTCTGCAAGCTGGTGACACGTTATCTGTCGATTTTCAAGGTTCCACTCGAATGTTCACTGGGTTGGTTCCGAGCCACCTGTGACGGGACCGTCATTCACTGACTTACGGCCTTCTTTAAAACATTTACAAGTCCCGGTTTGACTAGAACGGCCCTTTTGGATAGCTAATATGCTTTTTTGAGAATCAAGTCAAGTGTAAAAACATGGATTAGTAACAAAAAAAAACATTCTTCTATTGTAAAATGAAATGGCATCAGTGATTAGTGAGGTTCTTTAGCAATTTCTTAATTGTAACATTCATAATTAGAACGTTTGATTGTTCAAATACTAAGCATTATTTGAGAAATTTAGTTCATAGTGCGAGTATATCAGATTAATAAGGATTAGTTGTGTGCCCATGTTTTTTGCATCATGTGATGACATAAACAGACGATTTAAAGCAGAGTTTAAGTGTAAAATCTTTATGAAGATCATCTCTCTTCATACGTAAACGGATTATTCGGTATAAACGTACCGGCTGTCCAAGATTTTAACCCCACATGAACCTGTGAACTCTCAACCCCCATCGCTAATGAGATGGCTCTCATGCGTGGGTTCTCAATCTGCACCACACACACACACACACACACACACACACACACACACAAAGCCAACATCGGAGTCATAATCTCTGAACAAGTCTGAATCATATCCCTGAAGGAATTTAAAGCTGTAGCTCCACACTGGAGGTCTCGATCGGAGTTAAGCATGCGATCGCTCACCCGAAGGGCATCAGAACGGATCTCCGACGAACCGCCGTCAGAGCGAAACACAGATACACTGTTTTCTTTGCGTATTATCATGGAGCAGGCTGATTTGGCAGCTTGGATTTTTCCACGGTAATTCTTTCATGCAAGGAAGTGCCAACATCACAGTATGTGTGTGAGTGTGTGTGAGAGAAAGTGGGCCATGCAGCTCAACAAACACCAACTGTACTCTTATATAGGACAACACATATGCACCAAAATGAAAATACATGAAAGCGTCTCGGTAAAGTAAAAGTGCATGAGTCGGGTGGATGTTTCCTATTTTTTTTTTGGAGAAAATCTAATGTTTAATTTTATTGTTTCTTTTAATTTTAGCAAAAAAATTTATTTAATCAGCCAATTAGAATGTGACAAGAAAAGAGATTTATGCAGCTGATCCCTGAATCCAGTATAAAAGGAAAATTTCAGCACCTGAACAGCACTTCTGTAGGAAATGATTTGGCGATTCATATCTAAAAGGTCGCTACAGAAAGCAAAAAGCAGGTGCGCGGTATAAAAATAGGTAAAAAGAAAATGATAGGTACCAGATCTCACATTCATTTTGTAAGAAAGCAGGATTGCGGAGATTAGGAAGCCTTCTGCTATATCTCTCTATGTGTGAGGATTGTGTCTTATAGTCGCTTGTGCTTTGCTTCTTTTCAAGGGACAAATGTTTTGTTTTTGTTTTTTTCTTTAGTGTGAGCATTATAGCAATGCTGACGTTTGGAGTGAGATATATACTATGGTACAATTCCCGAGATATGAAATATCTACACAGAGGAGCGTCAAGGTTGTTCTGGTGCAACGTTATGACCCAAAACCTTACAAACACACCCATGTGTCTAGATATACAGTACAGTAGATATAGACAAATATATATATAGTTTATGATTTGTCTGAGATTGAAAGATGGAGAGATTTCAGGAGAGATTTGCTCCGTCTCATGGAAAAGCACACGTTCCGGTCCTTCAGGAGACGAAGTGAAATTCGATGCGGCTAGAAGGAGAGGAGAAGCGTCAGGAGCCACAGCGGGAAGCGAATGAGTGTGTAGAGTGAAATCTCTGTTGCTTCAAAAAGAGAAAGAGAAAGATATATAGAGAGGGGAATCTATTCTCAGCCTCCTACACCTTCTCAATGTGATTTCTCTTACATCATTTTCTTTTTTCTAGACGTGGTGCGTATAGTGCGCAGTAATTATTATTAACACATTCTGATTGGTCAGATCCATAGTGCTGATTGATTTTACTATACAGTAGATTCATCCTGTATTTGTTTTAATAAATGAATTGAAGTCAAGTCAAGTAAGCTTTTTTGTCATTTCAACCATATGGAGTTCAGTACACAGTGAAACGAGAGAACTTTTCTCCACGACCAAGGTGCAACATTCAACATAAATTAACAATAAACCTGGCCAAGACACAAAACTAACCAACACTTCTGATTAATCAGAATCCAGAATTCTGCACCACTTTATTCTAATAAAGCTTCAAAAAGTCTAAATTATGAAACCACAATGTTCCTCTTGGCTTGTACCCAATCAAAATGGCATTTTCTAAGCACCAGGGTGACACCTATTTCAAGATAAAAGAAATTGTAAAAAAAAAAAAAAAAGAAACCCTCTTTGTTTTTTTTTCTTCCAGAGTCGTCATTTTTGTGCAGAGCGTGCACCTGATTAACCGCAATCGTTAAATAATTATGATCGGTCTGTGCAGGAATGTTGGCTGATTTCCATTCGCACTAACCGAGTGAGTTTCACTGGAATCAGCAGTTTAGGGTAATGCAGAATCAGCAACGTGGTATCGTAGCCCTCTCACGTACGAGTCTCTGATAAACGGACGTGATATCGGCGGTAATATTTAAACTCGTGCTAAATGCTAAGGTGAGAAAATGTAGGGGCTCTCTCTTCATTCCAGATTAAAAACTAACACCTGGGGGTTTTATTTGGTGCGTGTGTGTGTGTGTGTGTGTGTGTGTGTGTGTGTGTGTGTGTGTGTGTGTGTGTGTGTGTGTGTGTGTGTGTGTGTGTTGGGAGCCAGATGTCTCCAAATTGTTCATATTTTATAATATACTTTTTTTTTACTTATTTTTTTTCACTTTTTACTATTGTTTATGTAATTAATTATATTTTTTTTTTATTTATATGTATTATCTGAAGAATACTAGACTTGTGATTTTTTTTTCTTATCCTACTACATACAATATAAATTAATTCATGTATTCATTTAAAGTCAGTTCACTGACTCGATTTTTTTAATTATTATTATTTATTCATTCATTTATTTTATTTTTTATTTTTTTTATTTATATTGGTTTGCATTTGTGGGGGTAAAATGTGGCAGTTCCTATATAATCCTACAGGTGGTGCACTCTAAACTATTCACACAATGGCAGCCAGCATCCTGTATGGTCGTATGTATGGGTTTGCAACAAATCGAGATATCGGGATAATATTGTATATATATATATATATATAATTACCAAAAGATGGCGAAGTCCAGTTTAAAAAAAAAAGAAACGTAAAACTTTTCTCTTTCTTTTCCATATTTTAATAACTAGTCTCAAGACATTTGACATTTTATTGAAATAAACATTGGTCCAGACTATCAGAGAGCCATTACATATTTTAATTAATATACTTCATGCATCACTAAACTGCAGTGCTGAATCAGGGTTCTGCATAAAAAAACTAAACTTTATATCGTCTTCAGAATTACTTTAACTTTTAACAGAAACAAAAGCAACACTGTACTGATGATTGTAAGCATCACTGTGTGCTTCGTTCTGCTAATAAAGTTTTACTTCACTAATACACAACTTCACTACGGTCACTCAACGGTGACTGATTTTACCGTCTTGAACCGAGCTTTAAATCAGCTATCTGAACAAGGTTCCTCATATGGCACAAAAACAAACAATGTCGAGTTACATGCCTGACCCGGAGACAGATGCTATCAATGCTCGTTACCCTCCAGAGTCCCGAGAATGCATCCCGTTAAATTAATCCCAACGGGATGCACCGTAAGGATCTCCTACGACCCCACAAACCCCACACTCACTAAATCATCTTGAAATCCATTTCAGTCATCTGACTTCACAAAGACCACAGGCCTGTCCTCTAATTGCATCCCATGATCCTCCGTTCGCTCTGTGGTGACGTAATCGAACGCCTGAGTCCTGCGTGGTCCTCGGGGAACCAACGTTAGAGCTCAGAGAACCGACAGGATGCATCAAATTAGTGCTTTTAAGAAGCTTATCTCAGGACTGCCGTCTCTAGGGAGCCGCTGCAAATGCCAACATGCTTTCGAGTCACGGCCGTCAAGTCACGGAGTGTCGCGTGCAGGATTTCTGTCTTGTTTCAGTGTAGGTAAAGGTCATGACAGGAAGTGTCTGCACCATCATGTTGGGTATCAAGGGGATTCAAGTAGCTTTAAGGTTGTGGGGAAAATAAGCAAGCTGAAAAAAATTGATTCCTGTAGATCTGACATACACTTCCTTTTTTTCCCCATGCAACAATGCACGGTTAAAGTTTTAGGGAAGGAGGTGGAGTTTAATCATACTATCGATATACAGATAGTTCCTCACGTACTATGAGCTTACATTCTGATAAAACACATCCTATGTTGTAAAGATGACAACGATTTCAATACTGTACACCTAACCTGTTTAAATCTTAGCCTAGCCTTCCTTAAATGTGATCAGAACTTACATTAGTCTAGACTTGGACAAAATCATTTAACACAAAGCTTATTCATAAAGTGTCCCCAGTGTTAAACAATGTTTCCCAAAATGGCACCCCTGGTGGAGCATGACGGTACTGCTGATGGGCCCAGTCGGAGGTAATTGTTAGCCAAAAATGTATAAATGTACACATACTTCAGTAAAAGAAAAACTTAAAAAAAATATTTTAAACAATATGTCATAACAATATAAAACAATATATTTTATATGTTGATATATAAGCTAATATTATGATAATAATAGTACGATAATATTAGAGAGCGAGTGAGAGAGAGAGAGAGAGAGAGTCAGCTAAAAAATTGTATACACACTTCAACAGTTATCTTTGTCCTTTTTTAAACCTCGAATTGAATTATGGCAGAAATGTGTAGTATTATGTTTCCACTAAAGATGTTGAAGTGTGTATACATTTTGATAAAAAAAAATAAAAAAAATAGAGGCATAGGATTCAGACCAACCAAAAGACACCATCACGTCCAATCAGCAGCAATAATCAACTTAGAACATGAGGACAGTACTATTTTTGTTCGGTACATACATTAGTTAAATGGATATGAATTGAATTACGATTGCTCAAGTAATACATGTATGAATAAATATTTATGAATCATCATGATTGGTATATATTTATATGTAAGTATAAGGATATAAATACTGGCCAGAAGGATCTGATGATGACATACTGTTTTTTTCCCTCACTTTACTTTGAGCAGATTACAAAATGGCTTTTTTTTTTTATCTCTTATTTGACCTTTATATTTCAAACCCAGTGCATTCCTCTGTAGCGTAGACTATTGCCGCTTCAGTTCTAACGCTTTTGACAAATCAAGTGCATGTCCAAGCCCTAATCTCTTCCCCTGACAAGAGACGGAAATGAAAAGCATGTCTCAGCGGTGCGAGCTTTGAGATTGCGTTCGTCTGTGTGAACGGAGAGAAAGAGAGAGAGAGAGCGATAGGAAATAGGACAGCGACTGCATCGAAAGAAAAGCTTAGATATTTTGAAGTGCTTTATATTGTGAAAATAAACTTTTAACAGTTTTTGTTTTTGCTGGTCTTAATAATATAAAGATTTGCTGCAACCTTGAAGTAAAGTGCTTTTTTGATTTTAAAAAGTGAAAATCTTTACCACGTCAAAGTAGTACAATTGAAATAGTCTCTGTAATAATAGTTAAAATGAACAAGAACGAACAGGATATCACGTAATCGTTCTAAGTAGATGTTTCCATGTCTTTTGGATCGATACACTTACTGTCTTTAGGAAAACCTACACACTCGATCATGCAAATATCCAATCAGCCAATCATGCGGCAGCAACATAAGGTGTGTAATCCTTACGAGACAGGTCAAAAGATGCAGTTAAATCTCACATCAATTACCAGATTGTGTGAAAAAACTAAATGGATTCGGCTGTGACATGTTTGTTGGTTGTTGGTGCCAGACGAGCATTAACACGGACCTCTGTGATTTCTCCAGAAACATCATGTGAAAGACAGAATAAAAACACCTCTCTAATGAGAGACGGCAGAAGAAGCCAAACAGACGGGTCCCAGCAGGATTTTTTTATTTATCACAACGTTGCGGTGATGTAAACTCTGTGATTACGAAAGTCTCCAACAAATTGTCTCAATAGGAACTCAAACAGAATATTGATACTAAACCATGGTAGCCACTGCATGTTAAGCACTTTACCACTAGGGGGCAGGATGATAATGATGATAGCGTTGTAAATGCATGTAATTAACATTACAGCACTAAGAGATGCATTACATGAGATACACACGCTGTGTGTGGGAAGCTGTTGTGTCTGTACCAAACGAACGGATGTTATTCGGCATAAATTCTCCAAATGAAGATTATAATTTTGTTTTTTTGAGGTTGTTTTTCCAACATCACATTTGGGTCATTCATACTGTACAACGTTACCTCAACCTCATTTTATCGCCATCATTCTAACCTCCAAAAACAACGTTAGTGGACGTCATTGCAATGTCGTTACAACGACATTACAATGCCCATCCAAGGTAAGCGTTCCTGCTGGGCTAAACTTGCTCACCTAATCATTCTTTACAACTGTGATGAGCAGAAAAGCATCTCTCAATGGACAACAAGGTCAACAAGGTCAACCTTGAGGTGGATGAGCTTCAGTACAACAACAGAAGAACACATCAGGGTTGTATTTCCATCCCCTTTACCGTACAACCTAAATAATTTTGCCAATAATGTATCTAATAAGAAAATAGCTTCACAATGAGTTACCCCATCTTGCAATATTTCTGAGTTTTAAAAGCTGTATTTTTCAGATTTATCTATTTCAGCATGCAGAGTCAAGAGTGAACTCAGCTGAAAGTTATATTAGAAATAAAGTGCAACAGTGGATCGAGTTAGCCCGTAAGAAAGTTACTAGCAAGATGGAAATTTAGCCTGCCAGGCATGTTTAGCGTACTGATCTGTTTTTTTTTTTTTTTTGTTCTTCTTTGCTTGCCAAAATCCTGACACTTGACACTAAAAATCACCCCCGAGCCCAGCGCCCGAGAGCTTCCCGGCTCGCTCTGTACTGGAGTTTTGTGTTGCGTAGCTTTATTTAGGGCCGAGCTGCTCCCTTCTGCTCCCTGACCTTCTGAAGTCATGGCTCAGCAGTCTCCTGCGCTGCGAGGATAATTAAATCCGCGTACCGACCTCGACCCGATCAGCCGAGCCCGCAATCAATGACCGATTCGCAAAACAAACCAATCGGCTAATGGGGTGACGTATTGTTTCAATTTATCTGTGCAGTGAACTTATCGTCATCCACACAGAGATCGATGGAGAAGTAAAAGACCTCTGCGGCGCTTTGGACATTTTGTGTCCCGTGCCAGCGTGAAGACGATGAGGTTTGTCACAAAGCCAAAGAATAATTAACGTGCGACCCAAATGACCGAACAGAACCCGCAGCTTGGATGGTCAAGGTGTTACTGTGGATAATTCGTATAAATTAGGCACAGCAGGTTGCCAGAGAATCGAATTAAACAAAAGGTAATTCATCCCTAATCAATTTCACTCTGTTTTTTCTTTTTTAATTTTGTTATTTGTAAGCGGCTGTGACTCACCTTCTTACTCGACAAACTGCACATCCTGATACAGGACCGGTGCTCCGGGTTCCTAAAAAGCATCGCAACACTCTGTAACCCCTTTGATCTTTTTTTTTTCCAGCATTAAGTGAAGGAAGACATACTGGCCTTGTGAAATCATGAAGTCTTTTAGCAAATAAAACACGCTATATGGGATCTCCTTCTCACTAAACCTATGTCAGGCATCTCTAATTAATTAATTGTAATTATTAGTTTTTTTAAATATATGCCGGGTGTTCAAGTCAAACCAGGATGTTGAAATTTCTGGTAAATGAAGGCGTAAAAGCAATTTTTACAAAAGATTTCTCCTAGCCACAATAAAACATTTGAAGGGTGCAAACATTTTAAAAAAGGTTGTTTGTCCTGATCGAGTCGTTTCAGTGAATCACAATCACAAACAATCATTCACCAACACCACTTGCACATTACAGGAACCTGGCTGGGAGTTATTTCCACGTCCCCCGTACAGTCCTGACCTCGGTCCAAGACATTACCACATGTTTGGGCGTTTAAAGGAGTTCCTGGGAGGCCAGGTTTGAAGCAGGCAGTCCGATCATGGCTCTGGCATAATGAGAAATCTTTCTACTTTGATGGTGTCCAAGCACTGGTGAAACACTGGAATAAGTGCAGTAGTGTAGCAGGGGATTATATAGAGAAATAAAGAGAGTTTTTATTCTCATAACTGTATTCTGTTATTCTGTAAAATCAAAAGTCCCGGTTTGACTTGAACGCTCCTCGTACATTTTTAGATTACGTTCTTTGGAGGCTACGTTCTTTCCTTCTTCTTCTTAATATTAATATTATTATTATTATTATTATTATTATTATTATTATTATTACGGTATTGTAGTAGTATTAGATCAATGATGTAATTTCTTAATTAATATAAAATTTAGTTTTATTATTTATTTTTATTTACTCATGAAACTTAATTTAATATTTACTTTTATTTATTTACTATAATAGCATTTTGTAAAATTCAATTTTCATGTCTCATTCTATATACAGTAGAGCTTCTTTTGTGTGCGTGTGTGTGCGTGTGTGTGCAATTGTGTTAACTGTTTAAGTAAAATTGTGATTAAAGTGCTCCTAATCTTTATTGACTCGAGGTACTATAGAATTATTTAGGGCAATATCGATTTCAAATGATGAATTGCAGTCAAACTTTTTTTTTCTTTGCTTCTTGTGTGATTCTGATTCATTTTCCTGATGCAGTTATTATTGTTATCAAATAAAAGCTCATTCAAATGTCTCGTTTGTTTTGAGCAGTGGAGAAGCTCTTGGGTAAAGCGTCCTGGGTTTGATGGATGGTCGATCACATGGCTGTCATAATCACTCCTCTCTCTCTCTCTCTCTCTCTCTCTCTCTCTCTCTCTAGTTATCTAGTTAAGCCAGTAAAATAATCAAGCCAAGCAAATGACTGACATTGCCGACTTCAACCAATCTGTTTTCCGTTGCCGCTTCACAGCCACGCATCATCGTGAATCTGGTGTCTCTCTCTCTCTCTCTGTCTCTCTCTCTGTCTCTCTCTCTGTCTCTTCTCCTGTCGTACCAGTGCTGCAAAACCGATATGCTAATGGCTTCGTTATTTTACAAGGCGGTTTGTCAGCACAAACAGACAAAACGATCCACTCGAGATTCCTCCCACTCTCCCCGAGGAACCGACTCGCCCGTTTCTTTAGTGACCTCCATCGCTGTTACCCAGCCGCCTTCTACCCGAGTCTTTCACACTGCATGCCCACTTATTCATATGTGTAACATGGAAAAAAGTCTTTCTTAAGTCTTTAGGTTGCTTTCAGTACTAGCTTTCTAAAAGATATTACACCTAAAAGCTTTTTGAAAGAGATGACTGGAAAGACATGGAGCAAAACAGATAAAGGGGGGGAAAATAAAGGGTCAAAGTAAATACAGTATATATGCAGCAGTACCTCAGCATACAAATTTAATCTGCTCCCGGGGCGAGCTCTTAAGGTGAAATTGGCTTTTTTCCCAGAGGAAATAATGTAAATGCAGATAATCCGTTCAAGCCACCCAAAAATATTACCAATATTACCAATTTCCAACACTATAATCATATTTTTGCATATAAAAACAATCAAAACATTTAGAAAAGACACGTAAATGAAATAGAATATGAAATAAATAGACATTAAACCTCACTAAACCTTAATTTATGATTCCTCTTGGCACCGGCTGCTTTAAAAACCAAACTGAAAGCGGCTCCGTTTTCTTCCTTTGGTTCGGTTTCTTTCAAAATTTCAGTTCCTAAGGTAAATATTAATTTGGGCGGGGCGTTCATATGCAGAGGTTCCGCTGTATCTAATGGGGCGCTCAGACACCATCTGTTTCAGTTACGCCCTCTAATGGCTACACCACATGAAGAACACCAACATGCACATCGTCCAGTGGTTCCAGATGTCCACAGATCGGGCACACGGATGAGGGAGGGTTCGCTTTCCTGTTCGAGAGGGGAGGGGGCCTGAATCAGGTGGTAGCGGGCCATGATCAAACTCCATCTGTAGTCAGAGAGGAGCAGGTGAAGCTATCAGTGAAGCGTTCTCCTCACTCCTGTGCCTGGTTAACATATCTATTTATGTGGGGGTTTATATGTTGAGAAAGAGAGAGAAAAATGATCCAGCACAATGAGAAGAAAGAGTGTGTGTGTGTGTGTGTGTGTGTGTGTTTGTGTGTAATAAAAATAAACCGCTGAAAAGCATTGGTTCAAGGAGAAACTGAATTACCTGTGAGCTCTCACCAGCCTCATAAGCCTCACACACACACAGAGACACAAACAGACAGACAGACAGTAATAGAGAGACAGACAGAGACTAACAGACAGACAGAATTGATCGATTGATAGATTTGTAAAGGACTTTTTACTTCTGGAGTGGTTGTCCTAGCAACAGCTACTTGCGCTTGGTTCCAGGGTAACACTGTGTCTGCAGCGGAGCTGAACCAACATCGCTGTGCTTTATATGTGGAAGTGGGCGTGGTCTAAACCAATGACACCTCATCGCTCAATTTTAACGTCTCGGACTGGCAGCAAGAACGGCGGGGAAAAAAATAAAAGAGTGTCTTGTGTTCTTCTTTCATCTAGATTAAAGAAAAGCAGAACCTTTCAAAGAGCACCAGATGTTTCTAGATTGTGTTTTTATGGAGATCATCACGCACCGTCTCGGCCTCGAGAGGAACACAGCACCGCCGAGGTGTAACAGCTGCACAGCGCGCTTGATAACGCTAACACATTTCAGCATCAGTGAATAAAGCATGTGCCACATGCACACAGACAGTTATGATCCTTGTGTGTGTGTGTGTGTGTGTGTGTGTGTGTGTGTGTGTGTGTGTGTGTGTGTGATGAACAACACGCCTTTTATCGAATCACCATCTATTATTCACAAACACAATCTGCATCATAAACAACATATCCATTATGACTAACACAATTTTACCCAGGATTACCCATCATGCTTTGTTTATACGAGTTCGACGTTTACACACAGTGTTCTGATTGGCTGAGAGCAGGAAGGAGGATGGAACAGACGCTGAATTCAGAAGGATAGAAGTAGGACCGTGAGCAGTCACATGTTTCCAGGCAAAAGCGCTTTAGACGTGTGAGGACACTCGGCTCTCCAGCGAAGCCTCCGGGAACCATTTAATTCCTCCGAAACTGTTGAATAATTGAAGAATCTAATAATGGAGGAATTGAAAGAATTTAATAGCTGAATAATTGAATTCTGTACCACTTTTGGCATAGAATTCAAAATGCTTTTATTTAATCTGAACAGAGAAAATCAGTCCACGGTTCAGAAGTCCAGAAGTCTAAACTCTACGCTGTATGCACAGCAGAACATGTTAATTATTACCTAAAACTCTTCAAAGAACCCTCGAGGAACCCGTAGGTCCTACAGCGTTACTGAGATCCTAGATTCCTTGAGACAGAAAACTGTACCGAATTATTTTATCTTTGAACTAAAAGATAAAATTCCACCAAAAATAAAACACACGCATAAAACACAATCCCGAGCTTGCTGTCGGTTACAGGAGAACGTTCTGTACGCTTCTTCTCACTTCCCATCAGGACACAGCAGGGATAATTAAGATATTTTCGCTGTAGTCGAATGCAGTGCATGTCTTCACATGTCGGAGAGAGCCATGGGACCGAGCTAAGTGATTAATTTCCCAGAAACTGAGCATAAGAAATAATAATAATAATAATAATAAAGCCCTAGGAGATGCTCGCAGCCCGTCTGAACACAGCAGCAGGACGACTCTGGATCTCCGCTGTGAACATGCTTCATGATCCTGCTTCGTTATTGAGATTTGAAAAAATCATTTTATTGGTTTTTATTCCTCTGAAGGGATTCTGAAGCTTCATCCATCTCTGATCATCTGTGCTCCAAATGGACCTCCTGAACGTCCAGGGAGATAAACATTAGAACTGTGGAGAAGTTTGGTTTTTATTCTCAAAAAAGATCTTGAACTCATTAAACCCTGAACCTCAGCATCTGTAAATTAAACAGCACTTAATAACACTATTATTATAATTATTATTTTTTTCATATTTCTGTATTAATAAATAAAGTATTTAATTATGTTAACCGTAACTTGTTTTTTTAAGACATCTTATGAAGCACGATGCTCAAACGTATGTGCATCTCTGACCATC
>JAOVVB010000031.1:1347075-1362289 GCA_028570985.1 Heterobranchus longifilis | reverse complement strand
CCGTATCATTCGGAGATGACAAGTTCGAATCCTGGGTGATGCTGTAGCCTGGAGAAAGCCGATTGGCCGAGCTCTCTCAGAGTGGAGGGATGGGAGGCAGTTAGCGATCTACAGCCAATCACGGCCATCTGTGAGCACACACAAGTGGAAGAAACGGATAATGCTATCCTCTGGGTGTGTTACGCCGCCCCCAATAGTGCATGAGCTCGCAATTGGAAAAGGTGTGGTTGGCCGGTGTCAAGTGGCTTGGAGGAATCACCGGAGAGTCTTCAGTCCTCCCTGACTGGTTGTTGTAGCCTTAATGTGGGACTGACGGGTGGGAATTGGATGCAACTGAATTTGGGAAATATTCTGGAAAAATCCAACACCACCTCCAAAAAAAAAAAAAAAAACACTCCATCGAGGAACGATTTTGTTTTTTATGTAATGGGAAGGAAACTCAGTCTGGGGCAAGGACACGTGTGGAATTTGTGAACGCAGGCTTTCATTTGTCAGCCGGCTGGCAGGTGCTGGAAGGTTCTCTCATGAAGGAGTGGGTGCGAGGTTGGAAAGTGACTGAGCCAGCTGGCAGGAACCCCCCCTCCCTCCTTCCCACACCTACAGGTTGCCTTTGTTTATTAATAATCTAGCACCCTCGTCGGGAAAACGTACGCCGACGGACCAGGTGGTGGGCCATTGTACAATCCATCATCATAGGGACCGGTTTCCCCAATTTGTCAACCATGTTTTTCTTTCTTTCTTTTTTTTTGTGGAGGTAAAAAAAAAGAAATCAGGGGTCTATGATCCTCTGGAAGCCTTTCATTTAGGCCTTTCAATTAGACAACTAGATGAATTATTGAGGTTAATCACTGCAAATGACCACAGCAGTTAATAATTTATGGATATCAGACAGAACAGTGTCTGAGTGTTCAGTACCACACGTCTCCATCTCCGTCTTCTTAGACCTGTGCTCACCAGTGCCAAGTGCGTTGTAATCAAAACTCGTTTCTTCCACGGGTCTTTTTTTTTTACCACTTCACAGACAAAGTTGCTCGTACAATTTGGCTTTAAACGGAGCGTGCTTAGTGAGGCCAAGCTGACTCAGTAGCGTTCTCTTCCAAAAGCTTGAAGTTCAACATGGAGCCAGGTGCTGAGATGAAGGCTGAGAAAAAAAAAGGACTGATCATCTGCAGGGAGTCAGATTAGCAAATCCTGGTTGAGAAATGCCAAAATGTTTAAAAAGTCCAAGTTAGGTATATAATGTTGGTGGAATTTTGCTTTGACATACCAATGAATAAAAAAAAACAAAAACGAGAAATAAAAAAATAAATCAGTTTATGTTATGGACAGGATGTTTCATGGAGCTTTGAGCAGGAAATTTTTTAAAAAGTAATAAAGTTAGAAGCATAATTGGACAAGGTCATCTAACTGACTCACCTGATTTATTCAGAATAAAAAAAAAGAAAAAAAGAAAACAGACAAATCCTCTAATCAGAAATCATTATCATAACTATAAATATTTTATTGCCTCATAAAAGTTTTACTTGTCTAATATTTAATCTATCATCATTCTCTGAGGTGTTTTTTTTTTCCAAACAAAGTATCGGTTAATTTGCATTGCTGTGTTTCATCTTGGGGGAAAAAAAGGGAAAAAAAGGAAAAAACTTCATGAGACTAGAAAAGCCTCCAGTCTGACTCAATGGAAGAAATTTTAAAATGGGATGGAGGATCATCTAAGAACAAAATTAGCAAAGATCAAAAATAATAAACAGGGCATGCTCAGAGACTTAATAACTGTTTTGCTTTTCATTATTATTTTTTAATTGCCTTCCGTTTCCCGAGGCCACTCGGAGCACAGCGTGAGTGTGCTCTGGTCCATGATGCCTAACTTCAGTAATTGTGTACTTCATTGATTGTTTTTGTCCAGTTATTATATATATATATATATATATATATATATATCACCTCTCTCGTTCATTCTTTCACTCGTCTTACGATTCCAATTGGAAGTTATTAAAGTCCTGAAGCAAAAACTATTTAGCCTCAGCAATTTAAGGAAGCACTGTTGATTCTCAGTTATGAAAAACATAAATAAATAAAAATGTAAAAGACATACTCTATGTGTCTAGGTACGCATTGGGTCAATTCATAAAATGCAGTACCTCATCACCACATCCCATTAAGTGCCTAAGTGCCTTAACCACAACATAAATCCCTCGGCAATGATCTGCTCTTAAGCCCTGCGCGAGCTTTTAGCGTCTTTTCACTAATAATTTCCTGCTCCTCAGCTACCATAGTCATTTCAGTGTGTTCCCCCGGCCTGGTCTTCGACCTTCGATGCGTCATGTTTAGCTCATGAATTGATCAGATTGAGTCAGCTGCCTTAATTAATTTTGCAAGTGTTCAGGATGATTCATGTACCATTTGATCCTGAGACATCCATCCCGGATTCTCCGTTCAGCAGGAAGACTTTTTTTCCCCATCATTTTTTTTTTTCCTGCTGACTCGTGCAAATCTCAGATTGCAGCGTTCAGAATCGGAGAGAGAGGATGGGACACTAAGTAAAAATAGCATTCGGCTCACTTCTGTGTTACCTCCCGGGCTTCCTGGAGTATTGAATAAATCCCAAGTCTTGAGTTTTTTGACATGCTAAGCAGAGTTATGAGATTGCAGACCGGGGATGTGTAAGATTATCTGGTTGAGGTCTTGGGGTGATCAAACAAGAGCATGAAATATATGTGGGTCTAGGCTGAGGAAGAGGGATTTTTGGATGAAGATATAGTAGGTTAACGTATGAAAGGAGCTCGAAAGGTATTAAAGGGTGAAACTAGGAATGTTTACATTTATGGAACAGGATTCTCATCCATTTGGGAATTTCTTTTGGATTTCATCAAGCATGCAATTTTTTTCATGACAAACAGAAACTTAGATGTGAAGTTCATGTACTCATAATATTCAGTATAAAGCGTGATGTTCTTGTATCTCATACAAGACTGACCCATGAATCTTCTCCCTCTCTTGTTTCTCCCACATTCTTTCCTCATTTATCATTACATCACATAAGCTCCATGCCAAGCCCCCTAACGATGCTCACCAATCACCTTCCATTTAGGAGCTCGTTGGAACAGATCAGCTGGAACAACGACGATCACAACAGCCACACTCATTAATCTGCCATGCACGCTTCTTTTTTCCAAAAGAGAAAAAGTCCACCATAAACCCCAGCACAAACAGGCGCTCCACACAGAACGCACGAAGGAGCCGTTTCCACGGAACGCCAAGTCCTCCAGCTGCAGCCACAATCCCTTTCACAACCCCACTGCCTCCTGCCAATGCGAGACAGTGCTTATTATTTGCTCTGCCAAAGCAGACTGCTTGTTGATATTCAGGACGTGGCCCGACACCGAGACGCGAAACCTCCGAGAAGATGGTGGTCTCCGGGCCGTTACCTCCAAATGGACCCACTTCTTCATGCAGGTTTGTGGCAACAGCAGGTAGCAGTCGATCCATCACTCAGATGCAGCATGGCTAGCCAGAGAACATTAAGCCGTCACACACACACACACACACACACACACACACACACACACACACACACACACACACGAACACTTTGTCTTCCTCTCACTTTTTATTTTTTCCAGGGGTCTTTTGTACAGATTCACGACGCACAGAGGCAGGTGTTCGCCTAAAGCCACCGCTGGCATTTTCGCCCAGCACTCAGCACGTCCGTAAAAACTGAAAGATAGGTTTGGGAAACAAATTACATCGAATTGTCCTAGATAATTAACCTTTCCCACCTGTGCAGTACTCAGGACTTTCAGTGGTGCTGACTATCAATAGCAATGAACAGAAAAAAAAAACATTTCAGAGATTCGACCATAATTTATATTTATATGACCCTGTACATAAATAATATGAATACCTCCTGGGTCTCTCTCTGGCGCACGTGCTTACCAGAACAGCACTCGGCCATGTGTAGTTTTTGGGATGCATCCATCATAATCACTCAATTACTGAGCCTTCAAAGTCAAACGTGACATCGGAGGCAAAAAGTGCGACAGCGCCCCCCACTGGCCAGCATCGGGGACGCGCTTCCATGCATGCTCTGTAATGTCCAAGACCTGAGCTGTGCGTTATGTATTTGGATTTCTTTTTTGCTCTTTATGCTGTTGTGGATTCCTTTAATCCTGACGTACACACGTGTGTGACATGCACGGATGCACATCTGTAAGTATTGCTTGTGGTCAGTGATCAGGTGCAGCCTGGAAATGCCGCCTTTTTCATTGTTGCACGTGCAAATCGCTCTAGTGTTACAAACGTCGATGCAAACGAGTTTGCATTGCTTTTGGAGGAACGCGTGTGAGAGGAAGGAGCGAGAGCGTGCATCCTCGAAATGCTGAGTGAACTAGAATATTAATGCACATTGCACTAATGCATCATGTATTTTTTTTTTCTGTGCATGCATGCAAAATATCTTGTGCAACTTCCCGTCCTCTATTTCATGCACAAGATATTGTAGTTTGCTCATATTTAATTTTTTTTTTTTAAATGGCACTAAATGCAAGTTTTTTTTATCTGGATCAGTTTGCTTGTTTTTGTGCACAAATGCACTTTTTCTTGCACGAGATGCTGTTATTGTGTTTTATTTGTTTGGATGCTGTATGTGAACGAAAACCATCTCTCTCTCTCTCTCTCTCTCTCTCTCTCTGCAGTTTTAATCGCTTGTTTGGAGCACGCACACGGACACGCAGGCACATATTCTAACTGCTGGATTAAAAACAAATCCATGCACCACTATCAGTATTTCATGCATGCAAATAGGGGAACGCTTAAGAGATGAAAAATAAAGTGTTTTTGCAAATCTGAAGCGAGGAACGATGAATGAATAAACTGCTGATGGTCAGTGAGTGTAAGGGCACATTGCAGATGGTGCATCATCTCTTCAGCCTAACTAACACAGAACTGCAATGCAACCCGGTGCAAAGGACACGCACGCAAGCACGCTCTCAGGCACGCACGCACTTACAATCATATCAAGGTATGTGTGCAGGTGCGTGCACTTACCTAAATCTGCTTCTCTCCTGTGGTGAGGGACGGCGCTCCAGGACGACGATTTAATGCGTCCGTGCGAAAGTTGCGCTCAGAGATCCCTGTGCTCGGCTCATGCTGGTGGAGGGCAGAGGAGAGAGCGACTCTTCTCATGCTCAAGAAGGAGAAACGCACAACGAGGTGATGGGAGATGCGAGAGATACGGAGGAAATTTGGACGTACGGACACAGGGTGAAAAATATCCGAGGAAAAGAAGAAGAAGAGGAAGAAGAAGAGACGGTCGGTGCATTCAGTGAGAGCAAGCAGGAAGGAACTGAAGAGAAGCGGACTGGAGAGGAGAGGAGAGGAGAGGAGAGGAGGGAGATGGAGGACAGTGAGGGGAGGGACTGGGCGACATCAGGCTGAGAGAGAGGGAGGGAGAGAGAGAGAGAGAGAGAGAGGGAGGAGGGAGAGAACGAGAGTGGATGGAAGGTGAGAAAGTGACGCCGGTTGACTAAGTGATGGAGGGAGAGAGATTTAGAGAAGGAAAGAGAGAGAGAGAGAGAGACAATTATATAAACATGACATATGCTGTTTGTATTGCACCACTCTCAGGTTTTGCTGGCAAGATTAAATTCAGCACAAATTGAGTTGTCGTAGTTCACGCAGCTCAGACGCTCTGTGAAATATGAGAAAGCAACACGGTCAGTGGGAAACCCAAGCTCGCCAGAGAGAAGTCATGCTTTCCATTCAACTCTCATCAGACTGACAACTGGTCATTAAAGAGTAAAGCTGAGCTCGCTTAGACGTCCATGAGAAAATGCACTGCTGATGATCCTGATGCTCTTCCTGTCAAGCTTCTTTACCCTGGAGCCGTTTCAGGGGGAGCCTTTAGGCCATGCAGGTTTTATTCACAGGACCAAAAGGGTAAATAAACAAGGACGAAAACACATACTCCTCAATGATGATTTAAACGCCAATGTTCAAACTATAACGCAAACTCCGCATTCTCATATCCACCTTCTGCTGCACTACACACATCATCAGAGTCCCAATCTGGCTGATGATAGTAAAAAAAATTATGATCATAATTTAGCAGTTATCATGTACCAAGTAGGTTAATTCGTATTCTCATAGAGCATACGATTTTTTTAGAAAACACAGTTATGCCAGGACAAGCAGCACACTGCCATCACAAAATAATAAGTTAAAAACACTGACATAAAATAAAGATACAGTCGTACCTCTGCATACCTTTACATTTCAGCATTTGGCAGACGCCCTTATCCAGAGGGACTTACATTTTTTATCTCATTATACATCTGAGGAGATGAGGATTAAGGGCCTTGCTCAAGGGCCCAACAGTGCAAACTTGGTGGTGGTGGGGTTTGAACCGGAGACCTTCCAGATCGTAGTTCGATGCTTTAACAACCAGAGTAACCCCTGACCCCATACAAACACCCCGCCTTATGAATTTTCTCCTTAAGAACTGACATTTGCCTCAGCATACGAGGCATTTTTGGCATACAATACAAGTGAACAAACCAAGCTGAACCAAACGCCGGCTAAGTTGCGCGTACATCCTAAAGCTGTTCAAAACACTGTTTGCATCAGTGGAAAGCCGAGCGCATCAAGTTTACATATTTTTTGTGCTTTTTTTTTTTTCATTTTGTGCAAGATTTAATGATGACATAGCACCATGGGTCCCAAGAATGTTAGAAGAAAAGGAAGCTTCTTTCAGTTTGGTTTTAAAAGCAGCCAATGCCAAGCAGAAAGGTTAAGTGAGGTTTACGGCCTATTTATTTCATATTTTACTTCATTTAAATGCCTTTCCTAAATGTTTCGATTGTTTTTCATTATGCAAAAATATGATTATAGTGTTGAAAATTGGTAATATTGGTTAAACTTTGGGTGGGTGGAATCCGTTCCAGCATTTATATTATTTCCTATGGAAAAAGGAAAGGAACTGATTAAATTCATATGCTGAGATACCGCTGTAATAGTTTTGAATATATTGTACAAAAAGCTCATAGTCAAGACATTAAATAACGACATTCTGACTTTTTATCAACACAATGCCTTGCATCAAGAGGATAAGATGAAGCAAACGTAGGGGTAGTCATGAAATGCTAGTTTTTTTCTAAGTTAGCATAAAACACTTAGCTAACCAGCTTTATTACGTGCATCACATTAGCTACCCCGTATAAGCTTATTCAGTTGATTTTGTAAATTCCAAGCTTTAAAACAACAATAGACTGGATACCACACTGGAGGTTTTGCTTGCCTGGTGGTCTACCGAATACATCTATTATTTCTTCATTTACACACTATTGAGCATTCTGCTTTTGTTTCCATAACAGCTGAATAAATTGGTAAATCAATCTTCTCTAAGAGAGCAAGTGCTCCAGAAGAGAGTGGCGAGACCGTTAGCATCCGACCCTAGAGTTTTCTTCTTCATCCCACATGAGTACCAGTGCGAGCAATGAAATCCTGCAGCCTACGCCCTTACTATCGCCTGGATTTGGCCTCTTGTAAGTTGGCAGAAAAGTCTACGGCCATAAAGTTTTCAAACAAACAACCAAGTGTGATGTAGCGAGATTGAAACTGTAAGAAATAAATATAAAAGCTAACTCAGCCCCGACTCTTTTAACCTTGTATGAGACTATGATTAGAACGGTCCGCTTGACAATCCTGCTGGAACTAGCCACTGACTTTAATTTGGCGCCCTCCCTCAAGCTAAGTCCTAGACTATATCCTTAGCCTGTATTTTATGCATCCTTTCATTTCATGTATGCACAAAAGGGATATCATAAATGGTTATGGGAGTGAATTGGGAATATACAGCTTTGATAGAGCAGCCATGAATAGTCTGGTTTAAATTGATTTAAATTGGTGATAAACACTGCCTGTACCAGGTCATTCAGAGCCTTTTTGATGACTGAATCAGGAGCTAAGTAAATAATTGTTTTTGTTCTCAATTAAGCAGATATTTTCATATACTGAAACTTGAGAACTCAAAACACGCACATTACATACAATACATCCTGGACAGTCCAGTAAACTCTCCCTGAGACACTTTGTAGCTATGTTTTGGCACAACTGCAAAATTTACCTTAGCAGCAGGTGTTGCTAGCATGAGCACATGTTTGCTTTTTGATATCGACTTACCTTTAGAGCTTGTTATTTCTCTTGATGAAACATCCTGGGATCCTGTACCAACTTCAGAATCGGGACAGGGGATTCTTATGACACACATATACAGTACATGGACTGCATATATGGCGACCATGTCGAATATGACACATGACTTAAACTCTAAGATCAGCTTGTTGCCATGTCCATTAGAATCCGTCAAATACCAACTACACTCGTCCAACACTTCATTAGGTACATCTACTAGTACTGGGTTGGACCAACTTTTGCCTTAATTCTTCTTGGTGTAGATTCACAAGGTGTTGCAAACATTCCATAGAGACTTTGGTCCATGCTGACATGAGAGCATCTCGCAGTTGCTGCAGATTTGTCGGCTACACATCCATGATGCGAATCTTTCTTTCCACCACATCCCAAAAGTGGTCTATTTCCCCCACACCATTACACCACCACTACCAACCTCAATCGATGATACAAGTCAGGATGGATCCATGATTTCATGTTATTTGCACCAAATTCTGACCCTACCATCCAGATGCAGCAGAAATTGAGACTCATCAGACAAGGCAACGTTTTTTTTCCCGGTTTTTATTGTCTAGTTTTGTTGAGCCCATGCAAATTGTAACCCCATTTTGTACATCCAGAGATGCTCTTCAGCATATCTCAGTTGTAACAAGATACAAGATTTAAATTACTGCTGCCTTTTTGTCAGCTCAGACTAGTCTGGCCTCCATTCTCCTCTGACCTCTGGCATCAACAAGGCATTTTCACATAAAGAACTGCTGCTTGCTGGATATTTCCTTTTTTTCAGACCATCTACTGTATAAACCTTTGAAATGGCTGTGTGTGAAAATCTCAGTAGATTCTCAGTTTCGGAAATACTCAAACCAGCCCGGCATCAGCAGCCATGCCATGTTCAAAATCATTTAAATCACCCATTCCAATGTTCAGTTTGAACTTCAGAAGATCATCTTGACTACAATATATGTACATGCCTAAATGCACTAAGTTGCTGTCATGTGATTGTCTGATTAGATATTTACATTAATTTCAAATACATGGCATTGCAACCTGATGGAGATGAACCCTAAACTTGGTCTGAATTTGCTATAAGTAAAAGTATCCACAGTAATTTTAAATTTTCTTTCCACATGGTTTATGTCTGTACTCAACAGTTTCAGTTTAACACATTATTATTTTCTGCACACTGAGCTCTACAGCATAAAAATAATCTAATATCTGCAGGGAAATTGGATTTAGCAATAATTTATCCAATACTGCACTGATTCATTTAAGTAAACTGATAATGGGAAACCTCTGGGTCAACAAATAATCAGGTTTATTTCTAAATATGTGATAAATGTGTCTTTTGCAACCCGACAGCAAATTCTCTGTAAATGTAAAATTCAGTTTCAATTAACATAAAGTACTTAGGGTTTATTGAAATATGTATTTATCTTCGAGTTTGGGGGAAAAATATTGCTGTGAGTGTAACAATAGCATGCCCATGGTGTTTACTGCTTATTCTTATTGACATTAGAATATAAGACCAGCTATCTGGTAAAAAGCAAGGTAATCCATTGAATTCTTTTGTCATATTAGGATTGTCGTATAATATAATGAATGCACATTCTCGCGCATGGTAACAGAACATGTGTGATGTACAGTATTCTACTGGGCTGCATTTTAACTCTAGTTGTATACTCTGGTGTGTGTTTCTGATCAATAACTTACTTCAGCTTTGACCCAGTTTTCTCTTTTTTCTTTATTACTCATGATTACCAAACTGTTCTATCTTAATAAAAAATTCATATCATAATAGCACTGACTATGCTTTTACAGTATATCACCCGAACACTGGGTCAATGTCTTGTAGGGGTTAACTCCAATATGAATGCATTATAATGTAATATAATAATATTTATAATGCCTTATATAATTATACATGGCATTATATATTGTGGGGACCAGTTCATGTGACAAAATGGTTCCTTGTGTTATCAGATCCACTCTTTGAGTCCTCAAATATGGTTATGCCATCAGGGAAGAAAAAGTACTTTCAGTACAGTACATTCAGGTGGTCAGCCGACTTTATTTCATTGCCATATAACAATGCTGAGCCTAGACCTGAGTAACTGAAGCAACCCCAGATCATAACACTGGACATACAGTGGACATTACAGTATAGTGGACATTATGCATGATGGATGCATCACTTCATGCGTTTCCTTTCTTACCCTGACACGCCCATCGCTCTGGAATAGGCTCAGTCTGGACTCATCAGGTCACATGATTTTTTCCATCGCTCCGAAATCCAAACTTCATGCTCCCTAGGAAACTGAACCCTCTTTCTGATAAGTCTCACTAACAAACTAATGGATACAGATGTTTATTCCCAGTCCTGTGAGTTCTCATCATATTATGCGTGTATGGAAATGCCCTTACTGTCACTATTAAGCATAGCTCTTATTTCTACTGACCATTTTTAAAATCCAACTTCACCAAGTGTTTAAGTGATCTCCATTCATGATTTGGTTCTAACCACATTTCTTCTGTGATCTTGAGGGTTCAACGTTATCTTTCCAGGTTTTAATAATGTGTTGGACAGTTACTAACTGAATTCCAGTCATTTTAGCAATCTCCTTGGTTGTTTTCTTTGCTTTAACCTAGCCAAAAAAGAAAATTTGAATGAAAGCATGAATCATCACGGCTTCTGTAACAGATCCTCCATTGTGATTTACCCAGTCACAGGCCTCAATGTAAATGATTTCAGTCTTTTTAGTTTTAATTTTTCATTTCATTTTCAGTTCTCTGGCCTTACTGTCTTTCATAGCAGAATGTCCAGAAAAGTATGCATGCACGCTTCTGTCATCAAATTCAAAACATCCGTCATAAAGTGGTACCATGAAGCTTGCGACAAAAACAAAATCACTGCAGCTGTCTTATTTATATTCATACATGAAATATTAATGGTTAAGCCTTGAATGATAGCCTGTCATCATTTAGTTACACAAGTTGTTTATCCAGAACTTTGTAAGCCTGCAATTTTATGTAACTAGACCTTGAATGTTCATGTTCTAGCTCATGAACAGCCCTAAGCACTACTTATTCATCGTACATTTACTTTCTGATCGATGAAACTGGTCACAAGCCCAGAATCCTCTTTGCTGCTCTTACCAAACTCTTTCTTCTGCTGATCAATGCAAGGCTTTTTCCTCAGCTTCTATAAAGTAACAATCAGCAGAAATATACCAGCATTTTCCTGCTGTCTCACTTTCACTAGATTGCAGCGAACCCCTTTTTAATATCCCCTGACAAGTTCCTGACAGCTTTTTCTCTTTTCGAGCCAATCATTATTACGGAACTAATCTCTAAATCTGATGCGGCTTCCTGTCTGCTTCATTCCGCGCTCACTTTGCTCCATGACGAGTGTTTCTGTGTCACCATCGCTTACATCCGTCTTTGCATTAGCAAGTCATCTGTTTCATCTTTTTCTGCTCTTGTAAATGGTAAGATGGTGTAAATGGTTACACCGATTTATAAGATCTCTCCTGCACTCCTTTTAAATTGTGAGAAAGGGTCACTCATACGTACATATACAGTACTTTTTTTTTTCATTTGAAATGTCCTAAATGATCTCCTATTCTGGGGTATGAATAGGATTTTTTACAATGCACAATCTTGCAGTTTTTATTCTTCTTTTTTCTTCTGAGTGTAGCACAAATTGTGAAAAGATTTCCCCACAATACTTCCCGTGCAATTTAAGTTGACTCATTTTTTTTCCTTTACTGCTAGTTTAAAAGAGTGACTAGTTTGAAGGAGCAATACATGTCATAACATTGGTCTAAAATAAGAAAAAAAAAAAAAAGAAAAAGAATAAAAAATTTATCAAAATTTAGATTTTAATGTAATTCCAGGCGGTCAAGATCTGACTTTTCCAAGCTTTTTTCTTAAAGAACAAACCACTGCAAGTGTTGTGCTACAGCATAGATTTCAGTGTAGTGTTAAATCTTGTGCTATCAGTAATATTTGTGGTCCTTTAAAATGAAGTACAATTTGGTAGTCTTAGTCATATGCCAATATAGTCATATGTCAATATAGTCATAGCACTGGATGAAAGAGCATATTCGGTGTTGTGGGTTGCCCTAATTTAGAATGGCACACACCAAACTGCAAGCTGATCCACACTTCTTTGCAGACACACAGGCTGGAGTTAAATCTCCTCCCAGATGCTGCAATACAATAAGTGCATCTTGGTAAACAGACATGACCTTCCATGCTGTATACTCTCAGTTCCAGTATCAACTTGCAAAAAAAATTAAATAAAAAGGAACAAAATTTCTAGACAACTTTGTATTTAATATTCAGCAACAAACTTTTGGAACAACAAGGTCAAGTTTATATAAAATAGCTGGAAGAAATAGAAATAAATCTAATGAAATGTTCAATGTGTTTAGGATTCTCTGGTTTTGGTTGGTGATAATGATTAAAAAAAAATAATAATAATAACCTACTCAAGTGCCCCAGACCGTCTTCTTCTTCTTGTGTATGTCATAAATCATGACTTGCTCACTTTCTGCTTCTCAGATATTGGTAACACAGACTTGTCTCCCGCCTGGTTCAGATCCTATCTCTCTCTAACAGACATCATTTTGTTGCCAGTGGCAAACACAAATCTGTCACTTCTATTGTTACTCAAGGCGTTCCCCAGGGAACGGTTCTTGGCCCGCTCTACTTCATTATTTAAATGCTATCCCTGGGTCAGATCCTACGTCATTACAATCTCGGTTTTCACCGAGAACATGAAACTCGGTCAGAGTAAACCACATCCTTTTAAGTGCCTGCTTTTATCTGTGTGTTTTGTGATAGAAAACTGTACAAGTCAAGCTTTCTGGCATGTAACTTTATAATTTATGAACAGTATCATTTATATTTAAATTGTGAGTTTTTTTCCCTTAGATTTTGCCATTAATATGGATGGTATGATGTCAGATTCCCTACTGCAATACAGATTAGAAATACAAAACTGACTCTAATGAATTTTCCTAAAGAAATGGGAAAAATGATGTGGGCCATTAGACAAGTGATAAAGCTTGTTTCTTCCAAATTACATGCTATGTTTATTTTACTTTTTCTTTCAAGTTATTTAAAGGGCATGATGTATTTCAGAAAGAGAAGAAATTATTTATATCACAAATAACAAATACTGCAAGGGGTGTTCAAGTCAAAATGGGACTTGTGATTAAATTTCTTATAAATAAGACCAACTCCACCAGGAACTCGGTTATTGTCACATCTTCCATGTTTGGGCCCTTAAAGGAGTTCCTGGGAGGCCAGTGTTTCAAATTTAATGCATTTCACTATTGTGATGAGAAAACTTTTTACCTTGATGGTACCAATCACTATTAAAAAGCTGGGATAAGTGAATTATATAAAGAAATAAACGGAGCTTTTACTCACAACTGTGTTCTGTTATTCTGCACAACCAAAAAGTCCTTCTTTAACTTCAACAACCCTTATACTTTTGAGTGAGCTAAGTAAGCATACTGCAGATTATTTGCAAATAATAGTGAGGGCATGAAAGAGTATTGAGTAAAATTTCATTAAGTTGAATATTTCAACTTAAATTCAGTGTGTGCATATTCACTCATAAACTTTTAAAACAAAAAACATGCTTTGTGAGGTTATGTACTGTATATACAATATAGTGTAATATGCTGATTTTGTGAGCAGCCCCTTCTAGGAAAGTTTCTGTGATCCTTCAACTCATCACAGTCAGGATACTAAAGAAGTATACTACATGCGGTCTGTCGCACAACTTTGATGATGCCATATGTGGGACAACAGTGCTGAATTTTGGGGGTTGTTGCAGGATTTACAAACGAAGCCCTGTCAGTAGTCTGGGTAAAATACTCAGCAAATATTCAGACAGTAAATTAACAGCTAAAGATAATTATTTTGGTCTGAAAATATTTTACGGTTAACTGCACATTGTGGGAGACTATGTTGTGTGTTTTATTTCTTTTGGTTTTGTTTAAGCATTAATATTATTATTATTATTATTATTATTATTATTATTATTATTATTATCACATCATCATGTTGTACAAAATGTAAATGTGTGGATATCCCAAACAAAAAAAGAGGCTAGAAATAAAATTCCACACACCCTGGCAGCAAATTTAATTATGGTCACAGCTGGGTTAAAGTGCGCAATCAGAGCCATGGGTTGCACATCACTCTCCGATCTGATCTCAGTTTGCCAGTGAAGAGCTCTGTACTCATTTTTTATTTATTTTTTGATGGTACTGATGCTGGAATTGTAAGGAAACCTTCCAGAGGCCGCTACAGGCACTATTCTCTAGCCAAGGAAGGTCACGTAATGTACTGACTGTACTAAACTTAACAACAACCAAAAACTTAGCAATTAATCAACATTCTTAAAATAGAAAATCACTCCTACAGTATCAGCACCAAAATGGAGGAGAGCTCCAGACCTAACTGGTTAGGAGTAGTGAGGAAATGGAGTTGATACAGAGCTCATAGAGTGACACGCAGCTCATAAAAGACATGTGTGTACAAAAAAGTTTTTTTTTTTTTTTTTTTGCATGCAGTATGTAACTGGTCCATTAACTAGTCATATGCTGTCTCCAACCTGCATCAAGGTGTCTGATACTGTACAGGTTTTTAATAACAGTAAAGATGCAGCTTTGAACCTGTGACACAGCCGACAGTATCGGAAATAATAAATGAAACTCTGCTCTTACAGCACCATAGTTCACACGCAAATTCATACATTTTCACATCGTGGGAATGGTGAAATCATCAACCTGCACTTATGCCATTGTGGGCATTATCCATGGCACACAGTGAAATAATCCTAATCATATATACATTTTATGTATTTATATTAAATCATTTAATTGTTATGAGCAAGTTGTTATGAGTCTACAGCAAGCGGTGCTGGACCAAGACCAGGAAGATGGTGAAGGACCTCAGCCATCCCAACAATGGACTGTTCTCTCTGTTGCGGTCTGGGAAGCGATTCCGC